>QANZ01034142.1:129329-148263 GCA_003254925.1 Chamaecrista fasciculata
CTAATCCAAACACCATTTTCATTACATAATTTTCTCATTACCATTTCATTACATAAAATCATCATTTCATTACCTACTTATAATCCAAACACACCCTTAATTATCCCATTTGCTTTGGTGTGACAAGAACATTCGTATCAAAAGCGTCAGAATGTTTGTGGACTTGAAAAGGTCAATTTATCTTTCAATTTTATTGTTTGGCCACTTTCTTTTATTTTTGTGTATGAGACCATTATATAGTGGCCATTTTGTCAAATATATAGCTATATATATACTAGAGGTTTTGCGTGCCCGTATGTAAAATAAATGAGGGACTAAATTGTTAACTCAGTAAAAAAGAAGGATCAAATAATAATTTTCCTTTTATTATTAATTTTGTACTATAGTTTTAAAATGTGGACGACGAGAAAGGGGTGGAGCCATATAATATAAGACTAGGGGCTTTGCGTGCCCTAACGGGCACACAAATATGTATGTAGAATAAATAAAGGACTAAATTGTTAACTTAGTAAAGAAAGAGAGACCAAATAGAAAATTTTCTCTTATTTTTAATTTTATAGACTATAGTTGTAAACATGGACGATCAGAAAAGGGTGGAGCCATATAATATAAGAAGATATAGATTTAATTTGTACCGTAAGATGGCTTCAACTATAGATTTCACTTGTGCTTACATCTTTGAGTTTGAGCACTATGCAAAATAGAATCTTATGTGAAAGAAATTACAAATAAAATGCAATTAAAATGAATTATTATATATTTAGAACTTGAATCATTATTGTCTAAGAGATATTATACAGAGAAAGATTTATATTATTTCTTTTATTGGTTTTATTACTAAATTAATATAAAATACTGAGTGTTTTTATATATATTTGATTATAAACAATTAAAGACAGCTATGTTTATTATTTATTGCTTTTTTAAAAAATATTAAAATATTTTAGTTATGAAATATTTTTATACACAGACAAGATACGAGTTTGCTTTCATAACAACCCCCCAAATTTAAAATACATAGGCATGCACATCAAAGTCCCAAGAAGAGAATAGAAAATTATGAGAATATTTGATGAAGGGAGAGAGAGTGAAGAATGTTTAAGGCATCCCTCCAAATCCATTTTGTTTGTTTGCTTTGCGAGTTGACTGATCGATGAGTGATGAGTGTGCGTCGCTTTCTGCCATTGTTATCCTCACACTCACACATTACAAGCCAAAGGAGGATCTCCTACCAACTGCTCCTTACTCATTTCAAACTTACTGGGAATCTTTGCTCTACACATCTAATCTAATCCTATTATATACATTTTCATACGTATATATCATGTTTTAATATATTTGTTTTCCTTTAAAATATAGGCAAACAATTATTTTGAATCCTTTAAATTTAATGTCACATTTAATTTTATTATTAATAATTTATTCAAGACAATTTTAATTTTTTTTTATAAATTTTTTTTTATTTTATCTTAATATGTATACCATATGATTTTCTAGAAAGATTATTTAACATGTTTTAATATCTTAGGAACTTTTTATCACCAAACACTTAGATAATTTTTTTTTAAAAAATATGACTATATTTATTATGAAATATCTAATTTAAAAAAATAAGGTAGACTAGATAATTAGATTTAGATTTAGATATAAAAGATTAGATTTTATATTAAATTTTTAATAATAATAAGAAAAACTTTAATTAAGAGTGAAGTAATAAACTTGAAAATATCAAACATAGAAGTTAATCATGTATTTTTTTATTATAAGGAAATTAATAATAAAATAAACTAAATAAAAAATAATAAAATAAACTAAATCACTTTACAACTATAAACATAGGACAAATGGTCATTTTGGTCCTAAATGTATATCCTAATATTCATTTTTGTCATTTATGTTTGAGCAAACTCCCTTTTTGGTCTCTCAATTGTTACTGAGTCGAGGAATCGGTCCCTCAATTGTGGAAAACTACAACTCAGTCCCTCAATTGTACAATCCCGTTTACGTTTTGGTCCCTCACGTCTGGTCCGTTAGTGATAGAGGTGTTAAGTGATGACGTGTCACCGTTATCTGCTTAGGTGGCTGTTAAATGCTTAGTTGAGGGACCGATTCCTCGACTCAGTAACAATTGAGGGACCAAAAAGGGGGTTTGCTCTTCATGTTTCAAAATGTTCAAATTAGTACTAAATGTTGACAAAATATTTCACTTTGGTCCAAACTTTTAAATTTGGTCATATTTATGTCTCTTACTTCAAGTTCAAATGACTTATTAAGAATAAATCATAACTTTGAATTCGTCACATTTGAATTTTAAAGTGGAAGAGATATAAAGATCGTGAAATGAATAATCTATTTTCATGGCCAATTTAATCTATTTTGCTGAACGTTCAAATTAAATAGAAAAAGTATTATTTAAAAATAATAAGTAACTCTTAACTCATTTTGATTAAACTATACATTTCAATTATTTAAAGATTAAGCCTTCAATTCGATAAATTATAGACCAAATTATTATTTTATTCTAAATTTTACTTTACCAGACAAAGAAAAAAAAAAGAGTATCAGATTCATTTAAATTGACCAGAAAGAAAATCAGACTCATTTAATGAGTACTAAGTGGAGTTTTTTTTTTTTGGCAAGTATTAAGTGGAGTTAATGTGAAGTTTTAATGAGATTAATAACTCCACCGGACCACCACATTATGATTATCAAATACTAACATATAATATCTCTGACTCTTTCGATTTCCGAGGGCTGTCTTTATCTTTTCTTATTGAAAAAAAAGGAAAAAAAATCTGACACCGTTTCTCTTCTGTCCTGTTGTATATAAACATTCCCTCACTGTCACTGTACACACCCGCAGATCACTCTGTAGTGAAATACTCCGATTGCGTTAATCGCTGATAGAAGAAGAAGATATGGCTGCAGTAAAAGACATCCTTCAACTTGTTCCCAAAGAGCCCGTTTCCACCTCCATCGCCTTGGGTGGTTTGTCTATCTTGGCGATCGCTTTCTCCATCGGAAAACTCAACACTGCTCTCAGAAAGAAGCGTTCTAATCTTCCCTTAGTTCCAGGTATTACTACGCTTTGTGGTCATTATTAGGGGTTTACTAACTCTGAAAAAACATTGATACATGTATGTGAATCGAGGAGTGATTAATTATATTGTTTGAAATGTTTGGTACTAATTAAACAGTGGTCCCTGGGCTACCAGTGATTGGGAATCTGCTGCAATTGAAGGAGAAAAAGCCTTACAAGACATTCACACAGTGGTCTGAGACATATGGCCCCATTTATTCCATCAAAACCGGTTCCTCCACCCTCATTGTTCTCAACAACACTGATATTGCTAAGGAGGTTGATTTCTTTTACCCTTTCCCGCACTAACCATGTATTGTTTTGTTGATTGAATTTACTGTATCACTTCATGCGTTTTCCATATCATGCAAGACTACTGTTGAGTTGGGAAATGCTCTTTCTTCTCACAATTAATTTCTGGCCTCTTCCAAACCCTACAATTTCGTTTTTTCTGGTCTTTAATTCTTGTGTTTGTTTCAGGCAATGGTGACCAGGTATTCATCCATTTCAAGTAGGAAGCTATCTAGTGCACTGCAGGTTCTGACTCATAATAAATGTATGGTTGCCATAAGTGACTACAATGATTTTCACAAGAACATCAAGAAGCATATTCTTGCAAACGTTCTGGGAGCCGGTGCTCAGGTTGATAACAGTAACTTTCTGGTTATTACAGTGAATTCTTTTTTCTTTGATATATTGCCAATGTAATTCTGATTTCCGTTTGTTTTCAACTACTCAGAAACGACACCGCTGTCACCGAGAAACCATGATAGAAAACATTTCGAAGCAGCTGAATGAATATTTCAAGAACTCCCCTCATGAGGCTATAAATTTCAGGGATATATTTGCATCTGAACTATTTGGACTAGCGTTGAAGCAAGTGAGTTTTCCTTTAAATATGTGTATACATATAAGTGTTTTTTTTTAATGATACAGTAAAGATCTCTAGACTGAGTACGATGGAATTTGCAGGGTGTGGGAAATGTTGTGGATTCTCTTTATGTGGAGGAACTTGGGGGTATTTTGTCGAAAGATGACCTATATAATATCTTGGTCATTGACATAATGGAGGGTGCAATTGAGGTGGACTGGCGAGATTTCTTCCCGTACCTGAAATGGATTCCAAATAGAAAAATGGAGATGAAAATTCATAGAATGTACTCCCGCAGAGAAGCTGTGATGAAGGCACTGATCAACGAGCAGAAGAAGCGAATTGCCTCTGGAAAGGTAAATTTATCATGTACATATATGACTGCTTATATTAAATTTTGGGCAATAAACTGTGATGGTGTTTGTGCTAATTCGTTCCATGGTGATTCAATAGGATTTAAATTGCTACATTGACTATCTCTTATCGGAAGCGAAAGAACTGACGGAAGACCAAATTGTTATGCTGCTTTGGGAGACCATCATTGAGACATCGGACACTACATTAGTAACTACAGAATGGGCCATGTATGAACTTGGTAAAGACAAAAAACGACAGGTTGTGTCTTTATTCTGGTATTTATTTGTCGCCTATCTATCTATTTTGCTTCTTACATTCACTTAATTCCTTCAACACCAACTGTTTTTTCGTACCACAGGAACGTCTTTATCAGGAGATCCAAAATGTTTGTGGACAAGAACAAGTTACTGAAGACATGTTATCTAAGCTGCCATATTTAGTGGCTGTTTTCCATGAGACTTTAAGGAAGCATAGTCCTGCTCCAATTGTGCCGCTGAGATACGCCCATGAAGATACCCAATTGGGAGGATATTACATTCCTGCTGGAAGCGAGGTCAATTCATGATCTATCTTCTGAGTCTAATCACTTGATTAATACTTTAATTTCTTTCTTATGTTATTGTGTGTATGTATGATGTTGAACAGATAGCTATAAATATATATGGATGCAACATGGATAAGAATAAGTGGGAAGAACCACAGGAATGGAAGCCTGAGAGGTTTCTTGATGGGAGCTATGATCTCATGGATTTGCACAAGACAATGGCCTTTGGAGCAGGGAAAAGGGTGTGTTCAGGGGCTCTTCAGGCTTCGCTAATAGCTTGTACAACAATTGGCAGATTGGTTCAGGAATTCGAGTGGATGCTCAAGGAAGGGGAAGAAGACAACGTGGATACGGTGGGGCTTACCACACACAAGCGCAACCCGCTGCATGTGAGAATCAAGCGAAGGAATTAATGGGGAATTCGATTATGTTTGTGCCAGATTTTCCCTAGATTTCGCCAGTATTTGCATCTCTTTAATTAGTTCTCTGCGACATGGACTCCTGTTTGAGGAATTCCCAGTACTAGTGTAGAATGAATAATATATTTTGATAATTATGTAAGGCACTACATAATTACAAGATTTCATTGAATTCTCTGTGGCTGTCATTATTATGTTTCCGTGCAAACCATCTAAATTATTCCGAGGATTGCAGTACTGCGTATTTTTACAACTTGGTGAATGAGTTGTCTCCTAAATTCCCCCTCAACGTTGAATAAAACAAGGATATATTATATACAGACAGCAGACATTTTTAAGATCTAATAATAACCTTACTTATCTTGTTTACTTTTCTTAACATGTAAAAGGCTGTGCGAGTGTGACCAGGACAGAGTACTTGTTCCATTTTGAAAAAAAATTCACCTACTTGTTCAATTGCGTATTGAGATTTCCTATATTTATTATGATTATCCCCACCCGTAATTTGAATGCCTTTAGTATACAATATGTGTGAGATTAATCATGTATCCTAGTTCTCCGTGAAAGGAGTAAACTTTAATTTTGATTTGGAAGAAGTGATTGTAATGTGTCGAGTGTTTTCGACCATTGATTCCACGGTCCCGTCTCATAAAAAAAATGATAAATAAATAAATAAATAAAAAAAGCAGTACATTTAGGGGAAGGTCGGTGGGTAAGTGAGAGAGAGTGGGTGCGAGTGGCAGTGACAGTGATAGTCAAAAACGGGTCTTAACTCTTAAAGATATTACTGTCATTAAAAAACTCTACCATGTTGGAACATGGAAAGCGACCACTGAATCTGGAATTGCGTGACCCTCAAGCATGATGCCATGTCATTCCTCCACTGCACCACGCATTCCACTCCAATGTGCCACGTGTACGATCGGGGTCAAATTGTCAAACCCCATTATTTTCAGCACTCCAGCTAAAGCCTAAAGGAGAGCAAGGGTCTTGTGTGTTCACACTCACAGGGTCACAGTAGAAAGCAGCAGCAGCCAAATAATTGGTGTTGTTACCATCAATATAATAATGGGGTGGTATTAAGAATAGTGGAGAGAAATAGTTGAAGGGAAAAAATATAGTAAGTAGAATAAATAATGAGTGGTATTAAATAATTGATGAGTTTTTAGGGGGTGGAATTAATTAGTAATTAGTGTGTTGGGGGCCATAGTGTTAGTATTAGTATTAGTACCTGACACACATGATAAGAAGAGAATTTTAGAAGCCGAGTGAAATTGGTTAGATTAGAAGATGATGAGAGGGTAGGTTATTAGTATTAGGATGCAGTCTGAGATGAGGGCTCAACAGAGTATGGGGTTTCCTCCACCAGAGAGAAGCGAGCCACTGGCGTGCCCACGGTGCGATTCAACGGCCACCAAGTTCTGCTACTACAACAACTACAACCTCTCTCAGCCTCGCTACTTATGCAAGTCGTGCCGTCGCTATTGGACCCATGGTGGCACCCTTCGCAATGTCCCTGTTGGTGGTGCCACTCGCAAGCCCAAGATTTCAAACAACTCCTCCTCACGCACTACGCCCACTTCTTCTGCTTCTTCTTCTTCCTCTAATTGTGTTCCATCATCATCATCAACCATTATTACTACTCCATCATCCACTGCCACTCATCTCCATGTCAACACATGTTTGACGGACGAGGCACACACACAGACACAGCCTTCTCTGGGTTTCGCTGAATTCTCTTATGCTTTCACACCTCACACTACCGCCGCCTCTGCTCTTCTCAGCTCTTTCTCTGACCATCACTACAACGCACCATGGGATGATCATGATCTTGCTTGGCCCACCCTCGCCATTTCCACCCCACATCACCCTCCTAACTAGCTCCATATACAAATTAAACTATATATCTATACTAATATCTTTGGGTGTTTCGATCTGGTTTTACTTTAGCATTGATCATCATCACTGGTACTGTTTGCTATATGCTCCATTTTATCTATCTATCTATCTATCTATGTCTGCTTTGCTTGCTCTGTATTCACAAATCATATATCACTGATGTACCAATCTATTGCAACACTATTGGGGGTTAATTAATTTTGTAGTTTTGTTATTAATTAATTTCTTCTCTAATTAGCTTATCTTATGTTCTTCATTTGCCCTCCATCCATTGGATGCGTGATCAAACATCATCAGATTTTGGATGCGAGAGACATGGTAATTAATTAAAGTAGGCGCCATGATAGCATGCTAGCTAGCTGCTTCTCCGCCGCGTACTCTCTAATTAGTAATTACCTCTTCCTCAATAATTTTGTTTGTCTTATGGCACACAAACCCCCTTTTTGTGCCTTTCTTTTACATTATTGCATCCTAAAACTCGGAAAAGAAACCAATGAAAACCGATTTTTAATTCATGCAGTTTTTTTTTTTGGCCAACATTCATGCAGTTCGATGCTTATTTTTTTTATATTTTTATTACATTATAATATTATATAATGTAACATCTTTTATTTTAAAAATTTTAAATTAACATTATAATTTATAAAGTTTACTAATTTTAAGTACTGGTATTTTGGGTTTCGAAAGACGCTTTGAATTTCTATCTTGTAGATAGTACTATGATAGTTATATTACATGGATAATTAAAACTGACCTAATGCTTTGACAATTTCCAACGAGTGTGGACCTTAAATATCCATAACGATCTTGAAACAATTCAACGAAAACAGAGAAGCAAAAGGATCCACTCCCGCTAAAATTGGTGAGAAACTGTTGCAAAGGTTGTCGTTGAGCCTCACACGCGTAAACTGCATCTACTCGAATATATATATGCCTCCTTTCGCACCCTCTCTTTCATCGCGACTTCTTTTGACATTTCAAAATGCGAGATATAGGTAGCGTCTCCCCCTTAATCATTCTATCCATCCTTCTTTTCTCATCATCTTCATTATTAATAATCTCAGATGCTATTTCTGATAGCCAAGCTTCCTTCATCACTCATCGACAATTGCTAACTCTTAAAGAAAATGGAGACCTACCCGATGACTATGCAGAAACCTACAAGACAGATCTCACATTCCCCAATCCTAGGCTCAAACGTGCTTATATTGCACTTCAGGCTCTGAAAACGGCAACCTATTCAGACCCATCTGGTGTCATGAAATCTTGGTCGGGCCCAGATGTTTGTTCCTATGAAGGGGTTTTTTGTACTGAGGCCATTGATGATCCAAAGCTCACTGTTGTGGCTGGGATTGATCTTAATGAGAAAGACATTGCTGGTTACATCCCTCCCGAGTTTGGTTTATTGACTGATTTGGCTTTACTTCATATAAACTCCAATAGGTATTGTGGGATTATTCCAAAGACCTTCTCAAAGCTCAAGCTTTTGTTCGAGCTTGATGTTAGTAATAACCGATTTGTCGGCCCATTTCCAGAATGCATTTTGGAAATTCCAGCACTCAAATATATTGACCTTAGGTACAATAATTTCGAGGGTCCATTGCCTCCAGAGGTTTTCAACAAGCCCGTTGATGCTCTGTTCTTTAATAATAACCGTTTCACTGGCACAATCCCCGAAAACTTGGGCAATTCTCCTGCGTCGGTGATAGTGTTTGCAAATAACGAATTCAGTGGATGCATTCCAGAGAGCATTGGTTCAATGGAGAAGACACTGAATGAGATAGTTTTTGTTAACAATAACCTCACTGGGTGCTTACCTGTAGAACTTGGAAAGCTAAGCAGTGTGACAGTATTGGATATAAGCGAGAATAAGTTTGGTGGGATCTTGCCTAAGACATTAAATGGATTACAACAGCTGCAACATATAAGTATTGGACATAACAAGCTTACTGGATATGTGCCACAAAGTGTATGTAGCTTGCCAAGCTTGGTGGAATTCTCATACAAGGATAACTATTTCAATGGTGTGGAACAAGGGTGTGAGCCTTCTGCTAGAAAGAATGTAGTGTTTGATGATAAAGATAATTGTATATCCAATAGGCCTAATCAAAAGACACCAAATACGTGTGCTGCTGTGACAAGTAAGCCTGTTGATTGTAGTAAGGCACAATGTGGAAGTTCTCAGGGAAGTACTCCAAAACCAAATCCACCTAAGCATGAGGAACAATCCAAACCTCAACCACCAGAAGATGATCCTCATCATGAGACACCTAAACATCGACAACGTCCTTCTTCTCCACCCACGCCGGTTCATTCTCCCCCACCCCCGGTTCACTCTCCCCCACCGCCGGTTCACTCTCCACCACCCCCGGTCCATTCTCCTCCACCCCCGGTTCATTCTCCCCCACCCCCGGTTCACTCTCCACCTCCACCAGTCCACTCTCCACCACCACCGGTTCATTCTCCACCTCCTCCGGTTCACTCTCCCCCACCACCGGTTCATTCTCCACCTCCTCCGGTCCATTCTCCTCCACCACCGGTTCACTCTCCACCTCCTCCCGTCCATTCTCCACCACCCCCAATTTTTTCACCACCACCTCCTGTACATTCTCCGCCACCTCCGGTTTATTCTCCACCGCCACCTGTACATTCTCCGCCGCCACCTGTACATTCTCCGCCACCCCCGGTATTCTCTCCACCGCCACCTGTGCACTCTCCGCCACCACCGTCTCCAGTTCCCTCACCTCCTCCTCCACAAGACGATATAATCCTTCCTCCAATTTTTGGTGCTTCCTACGCATCGCCGCCGCCTCCTTCCATCCAAGGCTACTAAAGAATGTTCTATTAATATCCCATTCATTAATTGTACAATCAATGTCACATTCACTTCAACTTCAAATAAATAAATAAATAAATAGGCTGTTGTTGTAATTTATTTTTCTCTTTTTCTTTGCTATATTGTATTGAATATATTTAAATAGTACGAGCTATTTTTCACCTTGTACTTGTACATAGGAGCGTGTTATCTTTGCTATAAATATGGTTCATTCTCACGTTAAATGTTTTAACTATTAATATTTGGTCAACAAAAAATTATTGTATTTTTTCTTAAGTAAATGGGAATAGGATTTTTTTGGTGTATTTTTATCTGTGCAGGTTTCATAATACGCAGTATAGTATATTTACAATACTGAAGAATGAACGTAAATAGTAGTTTGAAATTAATTATACAAGAGTGATCAGGCGATTAATTTGAAGCTTTTGATGTTTGGTTAAAACTAATAAAATTAATAGCAAAATACAGCTAATATAGGGGTATAAAGTTCATAAACCCAAAGGTACAAATTAAAGTAAATTTGATATATAAGAAAAATGACGAACTTATAGTAGCTGTGGCCTGTGGATATGATAAGAGTGATTTCATCTTTTATATTTAATATATGAGTACGCTTGTATATATATAAACCATTTAGAAAGGGGCTGACGGATAACTTGGAGAAAGTGAATTATAATTAACAGGAGGATTTAGCAAAATTACATGAAGTATACTATTGAGAATTCAATCAGCTGCTCTGAAGAATTTCAACTTGAGTCCACTGGTGACCAAGCTCCAAACTCCACCAATGGTAAAGGCTAAGCTAAAAGCAACCCCAAGCCAACCCAGAAACCAGTTGAAATACCAATTAAAGCTATACTTAGGAGGCTGTTTGATGAGAACCCACATGAAGCAAGGATATGCAAATGTGACTGGAAGAGTGAGTCCTCCCATCAAACCAGCGAGGCTTGAGAGAAATGGAAGTGCCACTCCTATGAAGAATGACACAAATCCACAGAAAACTCTGAAGCCTGATCTCACCCATATGGAGCACGGCCTGTTTGTTCTGCTTGTGTATCCTGCTTCAAAACTATCAAAAGCAGGCATTGAGTATATCTGGAAACTGCTCAAGCAGCTGAACACAACAAGCAGGAAGTTCAATGCTAGAAGCCCCCTTGAAATGTCATGGCTGTGGAATTCATATAGTGCTGTCAGCATCCCTCCTGGCGGCATCTGTATATTTATTGTCAATCAATGCAATTAAGAATTTGTATATGAAACAAATTAATATGCAAGAAAGAACATTAGGAGTAAATTCATTATTTGGTCTCTAAATGATGGTGGTTTTTTCAATTTAGTCCCTAAAAGATAAAATTATAAAATTTAATCCTTAAAAGATGCAATTACAATCGATTTAGTCCTTTTGTGAAGAATACTAATTAAATTTTAATGATAAATCTAATATGATTTTAACAAAAGGACTAAATTGATTGTAATTATATTTTTCAAAGAGTAATCTCTTACAAGGTTTCCATAGGCCCAAAATCCTCCAATGGCAACTGGGAAGAGGCACATTGCAATGAAGAAATAAGCAACCTTAGCACCTTTCCACATTGGGACATGAGCTGGGTGCTTGAAAGTTGATGGCATAGTTGCCTAAAATAATAAAAACAAGATCAGTGAAGCCAATAAACTTTGGAAGAAGGTGTGTTGTGTGTGATTAATCAGTAATCACCAAGCTCAATGAATGAAGTTACCTGAATTTCCAGGACTAAATTGTGGCCCCTGAAAGCAAAGGCTACAATACCAAGAGCATTCATGACAGAAAAAAGAGAAGCAGAAGAGGAAGGCGAGGAGATGGGTTGGTAGGAGATGGAAGGTGGCCTTTGATGTGTGACAGAGAGGAGCCACACCATGGTGGAGTAAGTGATTGCAGTGATAGCACCTATTAGAGACAGCCCTGCGATTGAATTGAGGTTTGGAAGCTGAGACAGAACAATGGACAGAGATGTGAAAACCAGAAACCACTCCACTGTCGTCAGAGGATTTGAGGTACACGTAGGACCACACACTATCTGGAAAAACAGCTTCATCGTCTCTCCTCCAAATAGAATCAAAGCCGTTCCAGTTCCTGCCGACAAATACACTGTCGGGAACAGAGAAAGCCACACCCCTAATCTTTCCCCTGCAAACACAAATTAACATGAATTACTTCAATCATGCCTGACTCAGGGCAAAACCATTAGAACTACTGGATTAATATATAGAGGTAGAGAGATAAAGTTTCAATTTTTAATTTACCGAATGCTGCCTGGGCGAGTTCCACATATCTGTTGTATCTTTTCCCAGGGACGGCTTCGTGCAGCTGAACCAGAATCCACAAAGTGTACAGTTGCCAACAATATGCTATAATCAAGGAGATAATTCCCCAACTCCTGCAAATTATGTAATGTATGCTAATTAATCCCTAGAATTATGGAAAACAAATAGATTAATCCAGGTCAAAAAAGTGCTTTTGATGAGACGCTTAAAGTGAAAGTGTTGTCAAAAGAAAGAATTTGGACAGTATCACTATGGCTGCAAGATGGAATTTGACTATATGTCCCTCGACAATAATTGAGGTTTGGAAAAAGCAAAAAGATAAAGGGTTGAATTGAGTTGTCTCAAGTGTGTTAAGAAATCCTCTCCATCATGTCTCTTTGAGTAAAAGTAAAAGGGAGACAAGTACTAATAATTCATTTGTAGCACTAGCAAATGAAGAGAAAGCTTGTGAAGAAAAAAAAAAATTTACAATTTGATACCTAAATGATAAATAAGTTGATAATTTAATCCTTAAAAATAATTCAGAAAAAGTAATTTATAAGAAGACGAGAATTAAAATGAAAGTACCAGCCAAGATAAGCAAAAGCAACGGGCAAGAGAAGGGCCTGGAATCCAACGCCGGCATTGAGATTATGAAATGCAGCGTAATAAGCATTCCCATTACGAGACTCAGTGATTGGAAGCCATGCGTCTTGAGGATTCAGCTTCGTGAGATGCCCTACTTCCTCCAAATACCCCTTCATGTTCACAAGCACTCTCTTCATCGGCGTTCCGATTGGACTCAGAAACCTCGGCGATATAAACGACGTCGGCGTCCACGCGTTCGACGACTTCGCATCCTTCGACGGTGGCCTCGGCGACCTCTGCCCCGACGGCGTCTGTATCTCCGGCGTCGACACTCTCGGCGACGCTGGTATCGATATCAGCTCCGTCTCCGGCCTCTCTTGATCCATCGATTTATACTCTGTTACTAATTCCCCTCTAGTCTTCTTCACGTTCTGTGTCTGTGTCTAACTATAATGGATGGCTATATAAATACAAAGATGAAAGTACAATCATTACTCAGGCTGCTCAAAAATATACTTTAGCGCATAGAATAAGGAAAGAGAGAAATCAAAATCTTCTCTTTTTTTCAAAAAATAAATATGGGTTTTGATGGTTTGGGATGAATGGAGGGCCAGTGGGCCAGATGAATCGTAAACGTGCCACCTCAAAAGTATGAAAGTTTGTACATTTAAAGTATTCGCCATTTGAGAGCGTTGATTATTGTGACTTGTGAGGGTATCGCATTACAAGAATCGGTTCTCACTTGAATCCAAAGCTCCTGAGTACGTTGACTGTTTTGAAAACAGAGGAGGTCGGTGCTGCTGTGAAAAATATTTTATATTCGTATTTCTGCTTCCTGAATTTTCGGGTTCTACGAGGAACACACGCATGCACGCCATCTAACTGAAACGGTGCGTCGACTGATATATATATAAAAGTTGTCTTTCGAGCTATGGTATAGTCCTGTTCTAATGAGCGTGGCTCGTATTTTTTAATTCTGATGGTCCCAGTGTGATGAATAAAAGACTAAAAGTGAATAAAGAAAAATGGGATGCAGAATTGAAATGAAGTCGCGAAATGCGAAGAGAGAAAGCAGTGAGTTGTGGGGTTGGGGCAGTGAAATATGATGACCCACTAAACTCTCATTCATGACTTGCCACTGTGCGCGTGCTTTTTACCTGTTGAAATTAACATGCTCACTCTTCACCTTAACAGACACATTCATTTCCCATTAATTATTTCTTTCAAAGTCATTTTTGTACCCATGTCCACGCATCTGATCATTATTATGTCATTTTGTTGATCATTTTCCAAACTCTCAATCTAAAGTCTAAACATTCATTTTTTTGTTGAAAATGGGGCTGGATGATCAGCAACGTCTCATTTCATAGATTTTAAAACTTAAAAAAACATATAATTTTCTCCGCCGAAAGCAGTTCTTTTCTTTTGCTCGGCTTCCCTTCATTCATCCCTTTGCCAAGCAAGTATATATATTATATACCAACATGTTCCCATCAATCCCATCTTGTTGAAGCAAATAAATCCTCGGGACCAATATGTTATATGATATGATGGGGATGTAACTTGTAAGATAAATAAAGTTCACTCAGTGGTAAATCGATCTTTGTTAGAATATTATGCCTGTGTTTAATTGGTCTTAATTATTGCATTAATCACCATGAGGAGCTGCTGTCATCATTGCCTTATGATTGCTGATTTCGGTTATGACAGCTGTCCATTCTTCTCCAGTATATTCTTTTTTTCTGTTTTGTACAGCTCATTGTATTTAGTGTAGGCTATCAGATGTAGACACGTGTACTTACCTCTCTCATTGTAATTGTATATATCTAGCTGAGAAATGGTAATAGAAGCACGATAACATTCAGTATTCTCTTCTCTTCTTCTCTATACCCTTGTTCATGGTATCAGAGCTTGAAGGTTTTTCTAACTATTTCCGCATTACTGATTCTTACCTTTGAGACTTTCTTTAAGCTATGGAAGAATCTCAAGGCAGTAAGAGTAGTTCTTCGAAGGCCTCCTCTGCTCAGAATGCACAGGAAGGACCCTTCATGCTGCAAAACTCAGACCATCCTGGCATGGCTCTAGTTACTACCCATTTGACTGGAACAAACTACCTTACTTGGAGTATAGCGATTCGAACTTCTTTAGAGGCAAAGGATAAGGTCGGTTTTGTTGATGGGAGCTTACTTCCTCCCACTGATGAGACCGATTATAAGAAATGGAAGAAAGTAGATTCTATGGTGAAGTCTTGGGTCACTAATTCCATCACTAAAGATATTGCTGACACCCTCATCTATTGTCCCACTACCAAAGCTTTATGGGATGAAATAGAGGAGAGATATGGGATGAGTACAGGTCCCCAGCTCTATCAAATACAGAGAGAAATGAGTTCTGTCCAACAGGGTAGTGATACTGTTACTTGCTATTATAGCAAACTTCATAAGGCATGGGATGAGATGGATCGACTTGTTCCATTGCCTGCTTGCAAGTGTACTGGATGTACTTGCAATCTTACTACAAAACTGAAAGAAATTTCTGCCTCAACCAGGTTGTTACAATTTCTTATGGGTTTGAACCCTGAATTTGAAGTTATAAGGGGACAAATTTTGACCCTAGAACCTTTACCTAGTGTCAGTAAGGCATTTGCCATGGTTATTAGGACAGAGAGTCAGAAAAGTGTCAGTCAAACTTATTCTGCTACTGGCGCAGAGGCTAGTGCTATGATGGCTAAAGGAGCTGTCCAGAAGAATGATGCTGATGGGAAATTCTCTGGCAAGAAGAAGGATGCTGGAAGGAAGTCAGATAGGTTTTGTGATCATTGTCGTATCACTGGGCATACTAAGGAAACTTGCTTCAAGTTACATGGATATCCGGATTGGTATGACAAGTTCAAAGAAGGAAAAAAGGGAACACCCGCAAAAAAGGCTACTGCCAACATGGTGGGTGCAGATGGAATGCTAGAGGGTGCTGAGCACAATGGTGGAAGACCAGAATTGGCCAGTATGGTGTCACAGCTGGTTAAAGAGGAGATGAGCAAGATGTTAAAAGGAAAACAAGTCGAGGAACAGGTGAATTATGCAAATTTGGTGGATTATGCAGGTACTTCTCTTTCCATTAGCTCTTACTCCCCTAATATTAATAGCTATTCTATAAGTAGTGGCTGTTGGATCATAGATACTGGGGCTTCATCACATATGGCCTCAGATATTAACCTGGTGCAGCATATAAAATCTGTTCATACAACCATTAAAATTCATCTTCCAGATTCCAGCATGAAAATTGTTAACAGAAAAGGCCAAGTTCACTTACATCCTAAAATGATACTGACTAATGTCCTTGTTGTTCCTTCATTCAAATTCAACTTATTATCAGTAAATAGACTTGTCTGTGATACTGGATTATCAGTTATTTTTCTCAAATCTCATTGTATTGTGCAGGACCCGAAGAGTAAGGAAATTATTGCTGTTGCAGCAGTAAAGAAAAATCTATATATTCTAGAGCCTAGTTCTTTTAGTTCTCAGGTTATTCAGGATGCTTTGAAGAAGTATGGTTATGTCTTAAATACTGCAAATGATGTACTAGCTTGTCATATTACAAGCTCTATTAATGAAAATTCTGTTGTTATTTGGCACCAAAGGCTTGGACATTGCTCCAAAAATGTTCTTAATCAAATTAACATTTCTAAGCTTGATAAATCAGATTCTGAATCTGTGTGTGATGTCTGTCATTATTCCAAACAGCAAAGATTGCCCTTTCCAACCAGTCAAACCCGAGCAGAAAAACCACTTGAAAAATTACATGCTGATCTTTGGGGACCTTATGCCATTCCTAGCTTAAATAAAGCACATTATGTCTTAACCATAGTTGATGACTTTAGCCGAGTAACCTGGACATTTCTGCTTAAAACTAAAGACCAAGTTCCACATACTCTAAAATCCTTCCTTATTCAGGTCCAAAAACAGTATGACAAACCAGTTAAAGTTATAAGGACAGATAATGGGACTGAATTCACTAATCACAGCTGCCAAACATTATTTAACCAGTTGGGAATATCCCACCAAAAATCATGTCCTTATACACCCCAACAAAATGGGGTAGTGGAAAGGAAGCATAAACACCTTCTGCAAGTAGCTAGAAGCTTACTTTTTCAAGCAAATTTACCCAAGAAATTTTGGGGGGATTCTATCTTAACTGCTACATATATCATTAACCGATTGCCTACTGCTGTTTTAGATTGGAAAACCCCATTTGAACTCTTACATGATACTTTACCTGACTATACCAGACTAAAAGTCTTTGGCAGCTTATGCTTCATCTCTAATAATGATCCTCATAAAGATAAATTTACCCAAAGATCTCACAAATGCATCTTCATTGGATATGTCTCGGGTCAGAAAGCATATAAAGTTTATGACCTTACCACACATAAAGTGCATATCAGCAGAGACATTAGGTTCTATGAACATGTTTTCCCTTTTTCCACACTCACCACCAATACACCAACCCTGCAGACATCAACTATTGTAGCTTATGAAGATGATAATTTGTTTAATGACACTAATGAAGCTAATGTTTCAGGTACACCTCTGGCGCATTTTGATAAAAATAATGAAGTACATGATTTGCAGTCTGATGCAGAACAAAATACTTCTACACAGTCTCCTATTTCTAAATCTCACACCCCAGATATTTCTGTTTCAACTTTTCCTTCAAACACTCCTGACAGTAATGACACTGCCATTCCTAATTCATCCTCTACAGATCAATCTCCCACTTGTCCTGCACCAAGAGTAAGCACTAGAGTTAAAAATCGACCCCCATGGTTACAAGACTATGTCTGTAATCTATCCATTCATCAACCTTGCATCTCTGATTTTGCTCACTCATATACTGCCTTTATGGTTAATGTATCTAAGATCCAAGAACCACATAGTTATAGTCAGGCTATTAAACATAAGGAGTGGGTAGAAGCTATGGAGAGAGAGTTAACTGCTTTACAGGAGAATGACACTTGGGAATTAACCAAACTCCCACCAGGCAAGAAAGCTATAGATTCAAAATGGGTTTATAAAATTAAAACAAAACCAGATGGGACAGTGGATAGGTATAAAGCAAGACTAGTGGCCAAGGGTTATAAACAGATTGCAGGAGTAGATTATGTAGAAAGTTTTTCACCCNACATAGTTATAGTCAGGCTATTAAACATAAGGAATGGGTAGAAGCTATGGAGAGAGAGTTAACTGCCTTACAGGAGAATGACACTTGGGAATTAACCAAACTCCCACCTGGCAAGAAAGCTATAGATTCAAAATGGGTTTATAAAATTAAAACAAAACCAGATGGGACAGTGGATAGGTATAAAGCAAGACTAGTGGCCAAGGGTTATAAACAGATTGCAGGAGTAGATTATGTAGAAAGTTTTTCACCCGTGGCAAAGCTAGTGACCATTAGAGTTTTTATTGTAATTGCTACTTGTAGAGGATGGCCCATACATCAATTAGACATTAATAATGCCTTCTTACATGGTTTCTTGAAGGAAGAAGTTTACTTAGTACCTCCAGAAGGGTACACCAAAGCAAAGGAAGGGGATGTGTGTAAACTTAAGAGGTCACTCTATGGTTTAAAACAAGCCTCTAGGGAGTGGAATCATGAATTTACTTCTCATCTTATTAAGCAAGGCTTCCATCAGTCTCCTAATGATCATTGTTTGTTTACACGTAGTACATCTAACAGTTTTATGGCCTTGATTGTCTATGTAGATGATGTGTTATTAACAGGATCCTCTGAAGCAGAAATTCTACAAGTCAAACAGTTACTTGACAAACTTTTCACTATCAAAGACTTGGGTTTCGCCAAGTATTTCCTTGGCATTGAGATTGCAAGAAGTGAGGCTGGAACCTTCATTTGTCAAAAGAAGTACATACAAGATATTATTTCTGATACACACTTGACAGATGCAACCCAAGTTGACACACCTATGCCTCGAGGATTTAAATTTGATCAAAATTCTAAACCATTACCTGAAGCAGAACAGTATAGAAGGTTGGTTGGTAGACTGCTA
>QANZ01034154.1:0-52143 GCA_003254925.1 Chamaecrista fasciculata
TCACTGGTGGCTGAATTGGGGGCAACTTATCTTCAATCCATTCAATCTCACCAGGAATAGGCATGATTTGCTCGTCATATGTCTTCAAGTAGGCATCCTTGCCATAGCATTCATGGAGGTAATTCATAGGATCCCGGTGAGCCTCATAGATAGCAGTCACTGCGTGCTTACATGGAATGCCTGAAATGCTCCACATTCGACAAGTGCACGTTCTTCCATTCAAGTTCACAACATGATCTCCATCAGCACATATTATCTGATATATTAACCTACCAGATACTTTTGCAAAACAATTACTAGCATCTTTCTTGATCCTCTCTAATTTGTTTAAAATGTTAGGACAGTAAGGCCCCCCAAATTTTGCCATCCCATTCCGTTTAATATAAAAGCGATCCATCAACTTTAGGCGAATCCACTCAAGCATAGAAATGATGGGCTTGTCCCTAGCCTCCGAGATGTAGTTGTTAAACGACTCACAGATGTTGTTTGTTAAGTCGTCGCACAATGCCCTTGTGCTGAAGTGGGAGATACTCCATAACTTAGGATCAACCTTCAACAAGTCATCGTGAGCCTCATCACTGAGCTTCTTCATGTACTCCATTCTTGCTTTAAAAACATTGGGCGTTGTTGCAAAAGCACATGCCCACATAGCATCATGGAGTTCCTTGCCCTTATGCTTGGCCTTGAAGTTGGCGTACATATGCCGCATGCAAAATCTATGTTCGACGGAGGGATACAACTCATCGAATACGTACTCTAGTCCCTACGCACAACAATTGCAAATATCAATAAGAGTGATAAAAAACAATTCATGAGAGCTAAAAATGACTGTAAAATTACCTTCTGTCTATCTGATACAAAGACAAACCCCATTTCCTTAGGATCGCCCATATCTAAACTAAAGCACTCCATGAACCATGTCCATGAGTCTTTATTCTCTTGCTCCACCACGGCAAAGGCTATTGGGAACATGTTATCATTCCCATCCCTTCCAATTGTTGCAATGAGTTGGCCACCAAATCTACCCTTCAAGTGGCAAGCATCTAAGCCAATAATTGGCCTACATCCAGCAAGAAACCCAGATTTTTGGGCAGCGAATCTGACATAAATTCGCTTGAACCGTGGGGGACCACCGTCTTCTGGTGTTTCACAGTGAATTTTGATACAACTCCCTTTATTTTCTTGTCTTATAGTTTCAGCCCAACTCCTCAGCTTGCTATATTGTTCAGCCTCAACCCCTTCGCGCTTATCCTTTGCCTTCCTCTTCGCTCTATAAGCCTTCATTTGGGAGATGTCAACTGAAATTTTCCTCCTGACTGAGTTCTTTACATTAACAACCTTCCACTCTGGATGATCTTCAAAATCCTCAGAGAACTTCTCGGCAATGTATGCTGCAGTGACGTGGCTATTATCAAATGTTCTACCACAGCTACAAAGCGGGTTGAATGACTTGATTTGTAGGGTTTTTGTTTGCTGGTTAATGGAGGCATATAGTCTCCATTTGCACTTCTCTCCCTTACACTCAGCACACATCTTCATGTTCTTGTTACTTATCCACTTCCAATCAATTCCATTTCTAACACAATACTCTGTGATGGCCTTCCTCAAAACTTGAGCATTTTTGAACTCCATACCGACTTCCAACCTCGGATTGGCCATGTCAACCTCCTCATTAAATTGAGGAAACTTGAATTTGTGTTCCTCATCATCAGATGCTTCTGGGCTCCCTATTTCTTCTCTGCCAACAGGCTCATTAAACTCTCCAAATTCAACATCCTCAATATCTTCCTCAAAACCAGAGACAGCGGGAGCGGGAGTGGCAGTAGCAGCAGGAGTGGCAGTGGCAGCGGCAGCAGGAGTGGCAGTTTTATCAGCTGTGGATGTTGACTCAATAATAGATAGACTTAGACTCTGCTGACCTACATCTCCATCCCCAACAACATCTGCAAAGATATTTTCATCTTCTGCCCTCTCAAGATTTTGAGTCATAAAAAGTGTGTGCTCATCCTCATCATCATCCGGCACCTCAATAACTTCTTCTTCTTCTTCTTCATCTTGTGGCTCATCCTCATCATCCTCATAAGAAATTGGGGGTGTTTCAACATACACCTCTAACTCTGAATATCCGAATTCTTCATGAACTCCAACCCAATGATCAACGTCCCCATCATTTTCCAATGTAAGGAACCCCTCGTTTGGATCCCGACTAGGACCTAAGCCAAGCATACGTGAACCATAAGAGAAATCTAACCCTTTCTCCTTCCCTGCCTTTTTATACAGTGACTCCAACTCAAATTTACATATGTAGTCCTTGTCATACTTGGGCTCATTAAGAGTATATCCACCTTCATAATATGAGGTTTCTCCTACCACAAGTCTTCCACCATATTGTATAATGATATCAAAATGGCTAATTGACATCTGTACAAAAAGAAAATACACATTACTCATATTATTTTATACACATTGACCCACAGAATTACAGATATAGAAAAATTCTATTTAGGTTTAAAAGAATTGACAACCAGCAAGTTGTTGTGTGCAAAGTTTTCCTACATACTCCCCTCCATAAATACACAACTTCAACTGTACACGCTCACAGTTTCCAGTTCCATATCTACCCTAATAACTCATCATTTTCTTTTGTACAAATACCCAATCCTTCCCTGGCTGCAACCCTTGGTCCAAGCCAGCCTAACCCATACAAATTATATTGGGATAACAGTTACCGCATATCATGATTCATGAATGAAGACTTCTTAAGAATATAACAGTTACCTTATACACTCGAAATGATGATTGGAAAGGAGAACCAAACAAACCACGAGCGATCGACAGTCAAATTTCTGCAATTAGGGATTAGGGTTCGAGACTTTTCGCAATTACTGTTAACGGTTCGGGTGTTGAGAGAGATAAAGTGAACTGTGAAGGTGAAATCGCGGCGAGAGAGAATGAAGGATGAAGAATGAAGACGAGTTCGAGTATGCCTTTGGTGAAGAATGAAGGTGAATGGTTCGGGTGTTGAGAGAGATGAAGAATGAGAATGAAGGTGAAGAATGATTTGAGAGAGATGAAGAATGAGGATGAAGCTGAATGGTTCGGGTGTGAAGACGAAGATGAAGATGTCGCCAGGGAAGAGAGAATGAAGATGAACAAGTCGCCAGGGAAGAGAGAATGGAAGGAAGGGTTCAGGTGTTGGAAGATGCGATGGTTCGGGTGAAAATGAAGAAATGGTTCAGGTGTTGGAGGCCAAGCGTTTGGGTGCACGTGATAATCACGTGCACCGTTAATTTTCACGGTCAGAACCCCCTGGACCCTATTTTGCAAACGGAGATAACCTCAGGCCCCAATTTGAAACTTTTAAAACCACATATACCCTATCTGAAACAGGGCCAAACCACAGGACCATATTTTGTAATTTACCCTTAATTAAATGGATGTAGTTGAATGATAGGTAATTTTGTATGGCTTCCATGCCTTTTATTAAAAAAAAATGTGGGGTAGAGTGTGACATATTAAAATATAATTATATTAATTCTAAAATATATATATAAATCTACGTGTGACATATTAAAATATAATTATATTAATTCTAAAATATATATATAAATTTACATGAAGAATCCAAAGTTCATTTGAGTTTATTAATGCTTAGTTTATAATATATTAACTTTTCTATTTTTGAATTTTTTATTTCATGTTGAAATTATAATAAATATACTTATAAAATAAGTATTGTGTTTTTCTTTTATAAAAAAATTACAAATAATTATTTAATTATCTTTATTTTGACTCTTCTTATAATATATATATATATATATNGAGGAAAAAGAAAAGAGCCTGGTTCTCTACATGAAAGCAAAACTGTTGTTGCAGAAAAATTTAACTTTGCGTCTCCAAGTCAATAAATTCTAATTTGTTAATTGCTACCATCATCGGAAGATTCAAGCCAATACCATGTAATTATTTTTTAATAAGAATAAGAATACCAGGTCAGTTTCTATATGCCATAAAACTCCCCATGGTAAAGTTTATGGAAACAAATACCAAGCACAATTCATACATGGAACAAGCTCATTCAATTCAGTAAGCTAGTGTCCAATTTAAACTAAAATTTACAAAATTTAGCTTCCTAACCATGTATATAAGCAGACAGTTCTCTATATGATATGATAACACTCGACTAGTCAAAATGAGTATTTATTAGTAACATTATTCCTCCCCTGCCTCTTCATTTTCTTTGGATTTGCCCTCATCTGCAATATAAAAACCCTCAATCTTGCGTGAAACTTCATCTACGTTAACCTTCACATTTGAAATTGATCCATTTCCAGATATAGATTCTGATTCATCATGGGTCAAAGAGCCAGTCTGCCATATTCTGATGGTTCCATCCTCAGATCCTGAGGCATATGATTCTCCTCCAGGGGAGAAACGTACACAGTGCACGGGACCATGGTGACCCTTATTGCATGTCATCAAAGATTGATCATCACAATGATTATGCATAAATCACAGCATCATTATAGAAAAAACTAAAATATAAAATGAACAACGAATATAGCAAACCATTTCACACAAGCCAGAAATACAAAAGCTTCAAGCAACTAGCAAGCTCACGTATTGCAATAATTACATTTACATGTAACAAATGTTTGATATCTTACCAATCTTAGTGCCAGTATGGAAATCAAAGACATCAACCCACATATCTTCACCCCCAGCAACAAATTTATTCCCATACTTTGGTTCCAACGAAGCTGATTCAACGGTGCAGGGCATATCATAACTCTTCAACAGTCCATAGCTGAAATGCAAGAGAAACATTTTGAACCAAAAATATATAAACTTTGGTGTAGGACATTAACTAACAAGTCTTGCAACTTACTAATTTGCATCCCAAAACTTAACGGTAGAACCATCAGCAGTCGTGATGTAACGACCATCCTGACTCACTTCAGCACTGGTAACAGATGATTTGGTCTCGAGTTTCTGGACTATTTTACCACTTCTTATATCCCATAACCTAATTAAAGACTAGAATTGGCTCAATATAGCATCCAATGGTGATAACCAAACTTCTTAATTGAAACTAGAAATATAATAAATAAATCCAAGAGAAGCTTCAACGTCATATGAATGAGGCAGATACCTCACGCCTCCCATATCAGTGCAAGAACTCAATATAGTCTGGTCACTATGAAGTCATGTAACAGTTCTGACTGAACCAGGGGACTTATCAACTTCTCTAGGTGGTGCATCTGGGCGATTCATGTCATAAATTCGGAGAATTTTCTCTACTCCCCCAGTGAGTAAAAGGTTCGTATCCTTCTCCCAGGTATCTATAAGAACAAGGCAGCATTTATTAGTCCAGGTCAAGACAAATAAAAAGTGTAAATATAATTATCGAATTTCAAGAGTTATTAATCATAGAGAAGTCATTAACCGTCTAAGAATGAAAAGTGTATCAAAGGAAAAATCAGGGAAAAAACTTGAAAAAATATATGTAGACACAAATATTCTAAGAAATCCTATTAATGTTTTATTTATGCATTTAGTTCAATCACAATATTCCTAAGAATTAGACAATTGCCTCTATAACTATCCTGAAATATATTTATTAAAAATCAACTCATGACTTCGTTTTTAATTAAATAATTATTAGTAACTATAGTAAAATCCACAACAATAATGATAGTTTTAGTATTCAACAATGGCAATGGTAGTGATAGCTAACAGTGGTGCAATGGTTGTAATAAAAGAGGTTGTGATTGTATGCAACAGCAACACCGGTGCTAGCAGCAACAGAGGCAAGAGCGAAGGTTATTGGTGCCAAAGATAACATTATAACATATCCAACCTACCTCGGAAAAAGCACACGCATGAGCAATGTGCTTATGTTCAAATGAGTGTAATTCATCTCCCGTTAATGCATCCCAAACTTTCCTGCACATGAGACAAAGATGAGTTGTTAGCCTCTAATCAATGAACCGTTTACTACAATAGCTTTCAACGACAAAATGCATTTATTGCTTAAAGCCCAGGACTGATAACAAATAAAATGATTAAGCACAACTGACACAACCTGTAATCGGATTTCTAACGTTAGCATAACATAATGTAGACCAACAAAAGGGTGTACAAGTCATACATTTATGCTGTAAAAAAGACAAGTTCACGAGAGAAAGCAACACATTACTGTTGGAGATTGTGCCCTAGGGCCAATCATTTTATTTGAAAAATATGTTGTGAACATATTATTAATTTATGGAAGATAAATTAATGTGTTGTCATATTATTTGCATGTTTACTATGATAACGTCCATGATTAATTATGAGATAATTAATCTAAAATTGTCNACATTTATGCTGTAGAAAAGACAAGTTCACGAGAGAAAGCAACACATTACACCTACATACTAGTTTAGGCAGACAATCCCCAAAAGTTAGCAAGATAACTAGCGTTACAAAAAAAAAATCACAGGGTAGTAAGCATATTAACAAACTAGCAAAAGGGCATTGCATACGTTGAGAAGTCAGCAGAAGCAGTTGCAGCACGTAAAGCATTAGTATCCAAACAACAACTCCATAGTGCTCCGTTGTGCCCTTCAAATGTTCCAATCCAATCTCCAGTCTCTCCATTTCTAAGCATAGGACTAGAATCTAAACTCCGCAAGAAAAGCTAACATATTACCATAGTGGATATTAAGACAAAAAAAAAACAACTAAGCATATAATGTCCAAATTCAGTAAGTTACAGGGAAATGCCTACAAAACCCTAGAAGGGATTTTGACTTAAGCACTAGCAACTCTAGTAAGCATACTAATTACTCATCCATTGAACATCAGAAAATGGATTAGATCCATCAAATATGCACAATCAAAAGAAAGAAAAAATGGAAACCAATTTTGCAATTCCATTTGAGACAATACCAATTGCAGCAAACAAGTTAAAAGAGTGAATTTAGAAGCAAAACGACCAAGGCCACTAATAAAGAGAGCATACCCTTGCTTGAACTGATGAGAAAGAATCCATCGGGCGTAACATGACTGTAAAAAAGATCTACAGGCCGGGAATGGCCGTGGCAAACAAGCGAAACGACCACCTTTTTCTTATCCATTCTTGTAGACAACAATCTAGTAACTCTAGCTCAATTAATAAGTAAAATAAACCAAATGAGTAAAAGGCCGGTTCTTATCTTTCCTATGTGTATGATTCTTTGTTTTCCTATATATCCAAAGTATGAGAAAATCGAAAAACCCTAAATCTATGAAACCTACGATACAATCACCAGTAAGACTGTGAAATAGTGTTCTTGGTGGGTGATTAAAACGCTAATGCTACCTGAATCAAACGAGACTAAGGAAGAAAATGGTGATATTATAATATAAACACGGGTGGGGAAATGCTGAATCACTAAAATGGGTTGATTGCGTGAATCTACACCTCCTAATACTTGAACGAAGCTCTAAGAAACTGTGATCTAAGAGAAATGGAGACGAAGATGAAATGAAATGATAGTAAAATAAATAATTAAAAAGAAAAATGAAACATAAAAAACAAAACGAGAAAAAGGAAGAAAAAAGAAGGAGAAAGAGAAGAGAAGAGAACAGAGCTGGGTGAGCTAAGGGCTAGGCGCGAGCAAGTGATGGTATCAGATCTGCTATTTTATGTGGTGGCTTTTCTCGTCGTGGAGATGGGACCCTCAAAAATAGGAAGGGGTGGATCCTCTCCCGTAAAATTTCTCTCCATTCTCTCCAGTAGAATCAATCTCAGCCATTGCTTTGATCTAATGCTCATTGAATGAGCCACGTGTGTAGAAAAAAACACCCACTCTTACTTTTTTTTTTCAAACGCTGCAATTCATCTAGCTTCCACTACCATCACGTTAGTTTTTTTTCCCCTTCCTCCCCTCAACGGCTCAACCTGCCTTTGAAGTTCGAACTTTGAATATCCCAATTCCCAAGCTTTAATTATCAACATAAGCTATACCCTGTATTCGTTTGTTTTTTGGTGGTATAATATGACTCATTGTTAAAAAAAAAACATGAGTTATAGCCTAAAAGCATGAGCTAATACCTATATATCTTTAAAAAAAAATGAATAGAAGAAAACTTATTGTGATGTCTAATTTTAAATTGGGTGGATTTGGTTTGAAAATTTCTAACCCGTAGTAATTTGGGTTGGGCTGCGAGTTTCAAAATTTCGAGTCCGCTTAACTTAATCTGCTAGCTCGCCATTTTTATATTTTTTATTTTAATATATACATAAATAAATAATAATTAGTATAATACATATGATTATTGAGTTGTAATTCTTCCTTAATTTTAACACTACGTAAAGTGACTTTACCTCCAATTAATCTTCTTTTTCAATCATTCAATTAATCAATTTAATCTCTTTAATTTTTATCGAGAAGAGTAGAATTAGGATTTTTACAGTTTTACTTACTAAACTCTACTGTTGTCGTGACTGTTTCTATCTTCTTCTACTACTAACTTCATCTTCTTTAGATGAGTATATATGACTTTCAATCATATTATATTATTGGTAAATTACACTTTGGTATCCTGTGATTTGGTAATATTTTACTTTGGTAACCTGTGGTTTAAAAAATGACACTTTGGTACCCTGTGGTATTCTCCATTAACACTTTGGTACCCTATGGAGCTATTTTGTAATTTCAACCATAAAAAATTTTGCAAAAATTACATATTGACCTTAATTTTTTTAAAATTTTTCATTTAGTCCCTAGATAATATGTATTCAGGGATCTATTTGTAATTTTTTGAAAATATTGGGGGTCAAATATATAATTTTTGCATAATTTGTTATGGTTAAAATTACAAAATAGCTCCAAAGGTTACCGAAGTGTTAATGGAGAATACCACAAGGTACCAAAGTGTCATTTTTTTAAACCACAGGATACCAAAGTGACATATGACCAAACCACAGGGTATCAAAGTGTAATTTACCCTTATATTATTATTGACTCATAATAATAATAAATCTTTTTCATAAAAACTCAATAAAAAAAATTGAAAGATTAAAAAAAATTTAGAATCAAGTATATTTTAAAAAAAAAATTTGCAAATTGTAATGGGCCCTCCTGCCCAAGTCAACCCGTTGTTATTTGGTTTGGGTTGAATTTTTCTTTTTCAAAACCCAACCCAAACCAATCTGCTCTTAGAAAATTCCAGCCCAACCTAATCCACGCCGCGACCACCCCTAATTCGGTCTATAAATTTGAACTACTTTATATTTTTTATCCTTAAATTTATACTAAATTAACATTTTTTTATTTTTAAATTTAAACTAATTTTATATTTTTAGTTTTTGAATTTGTACCAAATTTATATGATTTGGTCTCTAATTTATACTTTTTGGTATCTGAATTTGATTCAAGGACCAAATCATTGATAACTACACTAATTTAAGGGTCGAGTAATATATTTTAATTATTTAAAAATAATTAATTGACTTAATGTAAAGAAAGTTTTCTCATTCAGTAGACATGCATGAACTACTTTTAATAGAATAACTAATCAATATATTCTATCTATATATATATATATAAAGCAGAAAACTTTCCACCAGAGGCTGTCACATCATCTGAATTTTTTTTTTTGGTCACTACTTTCATTATTCGAAATCTGTTTTTCCTATGCTACATTCATCTTCTTTATATTTCCTAGATATCTACCTCCCATGTTGACCAATAGCTAACTGCCATTTATGTTGCTTTAGGTTTATCTCTCTTTACATTTAGTCCAGCCCTTCTCTCATAACCCATTCGTTTTTTTTTTTGATCAATATTCCCTTCATCCTCTCTCTCCCTATTGAGGTATCTTTTCATGACTCATATTTACTTCCCATTTTTTTTTCCCGTTTCACTGTCCTCCTCTTTTTTGTTTTTTTATTATCGAATCCTCAGTTTTTGTTAACATTTATTACTCAACTGTTTTCTTGATCTTCAAGAAACATCCCACCTATAAGAAGTCCTTCGTTTGCTATTATGCTATGTGACTTCCTTTTTCTTTACTGTGCTGTTTGAACTATCGTATTGCGATAGGTTTCTTATTTTTTTCCAATTTTCAGAGCCCTGTTCTAATGTTTCATAAAGATGGTGCTGCTGCTGGAATGTCAGACCCGGAGTTTTTTTGGAGGATTCATGACTTCGACTTAGTTGTACAATATAGTCGTGAGAGATTTGTACACTATAATGTAAACAGTTCTTTGGCTGAGGTTGCTGTTTTAAAATCCCCAGCCGACATGTATTTTACTTTTTTATTCCAGTTGTAGGAGTTGTAACTTTTTTCTGTTTTCCATCAGTTATGTGTACACTATATTCTCATTTGACGGTTGTATTGGGTGTTCGTTTTTATTTATTTCGCATACAATGCATACTGTAGAACTGATATGTAAATTTTTTTTTTTCTCATCCCCATCCTATTTTGTTGTTTTATGCAGAACTCTTGTATGAAGACTTCTATTCAGTCTAAGAGGGTTAGTGCAGATTTCCTGGCCAACCATTCCTATGCTGCTTCTGTTTGTTTATCTGATACCGCTGTCAAGAAGTTCAGATTTTCAGAGTCAAGCAAAGATGCTCAGTAGACAGAGATTATAATTTGTTTCTTTACGATTTGTTTTGACTTGCTTAGAGATGTATTTTCGCTTTGTATCTTTTCATATTTCTTTTATGTTTTAGTTATCTCTTAGTTATGTCGTTGTAGGTTTGTGTTACCAAAGATATTGAACTTTATGTAATATCTTGCAATCAATGTATGGTAAATTATTACCGCGATTTCTGTTACCAACTCAGTATTTTTATATAGTTTATTTCACCGCGATTTGTTGAAGTTTTCCTAACCTGCTCCAAGGATTGTGAAATCTTAATTTATCTCAGATTATATACACGGTTCATGAAATGAAGTTATTAATATTTCTAATTCATGTTAACAGCGATCTTATTGGTTCGTCTTCAAAGTTACTGTATTATATAATTTATTTCATTAAATTTCTTTATCAACTATTATCCATCTCACAATGATTGGATTTTGAATTCCCTTATCAACACGAATCTATATTTATAATTCATGTCAAGAGCGATCTTATTTGTTCGTCTTCAAAGTTACTGTACTATATCATTTATTTCATTAAATCCGTTCTTCAACTATTATCCATCTCTCAATGATTCTTTTTTTATTTCCCTCATAGTGCTTTTGTTGCGTATTAGTGGTTTTTGAGTTTGTTAAATTATATTTTGTTTTATATTTTGATTTTTCAGTTCTCTTTGTTTTTGACTTGTAGAAAAGTTTTTGTTATTTTTATTTTTTTTAATATTTTGACTTTCGTTTGTATTTCGTGTGGTTATGTTATGCTGAAGAGGTATTTTTGTTGATCTTATTATAATTTTTGTCTTATTTATATCTACTTTCTTACGTAATGTATTGTGACATATTTCGTATCACCATCATTGACTAATATACCACTGACAATGACGTTAAATTCAACATTTTAGTTAGTGATTATCTCAACAAAACCTAACAAGTAATATCGTGAAACAAGCAATACTCCCAGTTAAGAACAACTTACATCTTGACAGCCAACAATGGTCTGATATTATATTACTGTGATTTCCATTTACTTTAACAAAGTATTATCTAGATGAAACATTATTGAGAACTATATATTAGTCCAATTCGTTTAGTTGGTACGTGATCTAGCCATATTTTACTATATTTTCTTAAGGCATTTTATGGTATTTTATTATATTTATTGAGCTTAATTGCATGAATTTGCCTTAGAATGTAGTGATGTGGCTATGTGCATATAGATGTGTAATTTGGGCTAAATTGCATTATTTTCTCGTGTTTAATATTTATATAAATCTTATCTAATGAATTTGAGAAATTGTGCACCCTTGTGAAGTGTTTTTATGATAGATCTTTAGCAAATATCACAAGGAAAGAACCAAAGGAGTAAAAGAAATGAAAGCCAGGGACCAAAACAGAATTTTATAAAGCTGTGCTGAGCACTTCGCTGGTTTCTCGCCAGTTGGGTGCAAACTGGCGAGAAAGTGGCGAGAAACTTGCTGATTGACTTCGCCAGAAGCTCGATGCCGCCAGGGGGTTGTCGCCGATGTTGCCGCCTAGGCCTTGCCGCCAGGGGTTTCGCCGAGGTTGCCGCCAGGGGTTGCCGCCTAGGCCTTGCCGCCAGGGGTTATCGCCGAGGCCTTGCCGCCAGGGGTTGCCGCCAGGGTTGCCGTCAGGGGTTGCCGCCTAGGCCTTGCCGCCAGGGGTTATCGCCGAGGTTGCCGCCAGGGGTTGCCGCCGAGGCCTTGCCGCCAGGTTTTGCCTCCACGTTTCTGCCTCCCCGAGTATCTAAGCATTATGAGACCTCGCCAGAATCTCGCTGGTTTGAGCCAAACTGGCGAGAAACTGGCGAGAAAGTTGCTGAGCACTGGATTGACCTCGCCAGAATCTCGCCAGTTGCACTCAAACTAGCGAGAAAGTGGCGAACTCGCGCAGAGTTACAAATTGGTCCCAAAAGCTCTATTTTACATTATATAATCATTCCAGCTCACCCATGATCCGTATTAGCCACTTATTCTGGTCCCAAATGGCATCTTTAAATTTCTTTATCAACTACTATCCATCTCACAATGATTGGATTTTGAATTCCCTTATCAACACGAATCTATATTTATAATTCATGTCAAGAGCGATCTTATTTGTTCGTCTTCAAAGTTACTGTACTATATCATTTATTTCATTAAATCCGTTCTTCAACTATTATCCATCTCTCAATGATTCTTTTTTTATTTCCCTCATAGTGCTTTTGTTGCGTATTAGTGGTTTTTGAGTTTGTTAAATTATATTTTGTTTTATATTTTGATTTTTCAGTTCTCTTTGTTTTTGACTTGTAGAAAAGTTTTTGTTATTTTTATTTTTTTGAGAAAATAATCTATATTAAAATCATTTAACGATTCACTTTCCAATATACCTTCTGACCTTTCAAGCTCCCTGTTTAATATTGATGTACTAATTATGATGAATCTTATAACTCTTACTCATTTTCCAATAGAGTCAGTTCCAATTGGGGTATATTTACGAGGGAGGATATTGAATCGTCATATTGTTTAAGAGTGTAATTGTCTTTATTAGTTTTTATGGTATTGATTTTTGAAACGTTATCATTTTTTGTTGTCATATATATATTATTTGTTGTCATATTTATATAAAGTGTTTTTCATATAGAGACCGCCAGTACTTCCATTATTCAAAATCTCATTTTCCTATGCTATATTCATATTCTGTTATCTTTCCTAGGTATCTACCTCCCATGTTGACCAATAGTTAAAATTATTCATTATTAGTGGACCAAAATTTAAATGTAATATACATATAGTACGTACTGTCTGTGCCTTTTTTTTATTTTTAACTTCGTTTGGTATTCAAGATTTTCCGTTCGCTGAGAAATCTCAAAACTTCCGTTTTTCATGTTTTATTTGATTGTGTATCTGGTGTTAGTAATGCATCTCTTTGACTTTCAAATATAGATAGTCATATTCATTGGTTTGTTAATTAATTGTAATAGTTGCGAATTCATGTTGCTATTTATTCAATGTTTACTCGTGAGATATGCAATGTAGTTGAGATATACATTGCATCTACATTAATCCAATATTTTCTGGTTCTATATTTTTATAATTTTAATATTTTTATTTAATTGGTATATTATTTGTTATATTGTTTTATGATATATATATTGAAGTGCTTCAACAGACGCTCTCAATGGCATTAATTATATATTTAAACAAAAGATGCGTTATTCAACTAATATATACATGTGTTCACATCATTGTAGTATAACTTAGTCGTAGGCAGTTATATGTGGCTCTTTACGATGTTTGATGTTTAATGCTATACTTCTTTCAAGATTTTGTTAGCGGGAATGATGAATTTTGCACCTCCAAGACGTTGTGGTATAACTTAGTTTATAAGTTTTGTGTTCTATATAAATCACGGTTGCTCAGTCTTCTCAGTTCATCATATTTTCTGCACTTTTGCTTTTACGGTTTTTCGTGTTGCAATATGTCTTATAAGTTCGACAATGTTGTTGACTTAAATCCTCTAAAGAAAGTCTGGAAAATCAAAGTAATGATTATACGTTTGTGGAGGATGCCTTCGTACACTAATCCATCCGACTTTTTCAGTCTAGAGATGGTGCTAACTGACAAAACGGTAAATTATATTTGTATTTGTTTTTTCTTTGTTTTGTTCTTGTGTACTTTTGTTAATGTATTGTTTGTCATTGACAGGGATGTCGTATACATGGTTATGTTAAAAAGTGTTTTTTGTCAAGGTTTACTCCACAGTTAGTTGAGGGGAAAGTATATGCCATATCTAATTTTTTACTGGGGCAAAATGGAGGTGCTTACAAAACCTGTGCTCACTCCTACAAAATCAATTTCCAGTTTTCTACTGTTGTCAAACCCTTAGAGGATGATAAGGAAATTCCATTGTATGGATTCAGCTTCATACTTTTTCCTGATATTTCTTCTAGGATCCACGACGATAGTTTGTTGGTTGGTAAGTAATATTTTTATTTTAATATTATTTTTCTTTTTGTAGTATTTTTTTTGTTGAAATGTTTTATAAAGTTGTGTATTTTTGTATCAAATATCATTGGAATGCTTACTGGAAGGAGTGAGGTTTATGAAATTAATAAACCTGGAAAAGTCTCCAAAAGGATTGATATTGAGCTTACGGATCTCGAGTTTGAATCTTTCCATTTTATGCTTTTGGATATTTTTTCATATATAAAATTTATATGTGTCACTTTGTTGTTTTTGTGTCTGTAGGGCGAATAAGGTTGTCTGTTCTTTGTGGGATCATTATTGTGATCTGTTGATTAATTACTTGAAGATCTCGAAAGACAAGCCTATTGTTCTTCTAATGCAATGGTGCAAAATCAAGGATTTTCCAGGTTCCTATAAGTTTATATTGTTCTGACATTAGTTTGTGTATTTGGTTATTTGACATTGTTTAACATTTTTTGTAAAAGGAAACTATGCTGCTCGGAAACTATCCAATTCTCTGCACTCCACTAGAATTTTTATCAATCCTGATGTGAATGAATGCCACCATTTTTTGGCCAGGTATTATTTTTTTTTACGTTTCCTATGCGCTCTATTGTTTCTTCAAGTATTTCATTTGTCATGATTTTTTCATCTCATGTTCAGGTACCTGGACGCGCCATCAAATGGAAATCTGACAACTAATGTTTCCCAGATATCTAATTCGTCAAGCATACCAATGATTGAAGAAGATTTGCTCACCCTTACTGTTGCCAAAAACATTGATGATCTTGGAACCTGTTCTCCAGATGTTAGTTTTATATATTTGTTATTTTTTTCAACATTTATTTTTTATATCTCTAATTATGTTTTGTTTGTTTTAGATCAATTCATGCGTTATTCTTGGAACTATTCTTACTATTGAGACAACAAGAGGATGGTATTATAATTCGTGCAAGAAATGTAAGAAGAAAGTTGTTCCTGATGGTGAAGGATTTTTTTGTGAAAAGTGTGGTGGTTTGGCAGAAGCTGTTATTTTAAGGTTTAAAGTTGAAGTGAAAGTTGTCGATGAATCTGGCTGTGTTGTGTTGATCTTATTTGATCGTGAAGTCTCACAAGTTTTAAATTGTTCTGCTCCTGAATTGGTTGAGTCTCAAAGGTTATCATGGTTTCGTTTCAACCAAGACAAGTTGAGAACTGATATTTATAAAGGTCTTGCAGACGCCGTGCTTAGAGGTGACATTGACCCTGCTTCTCAAGGCAAGAGAATTATTCTTCCTTCTTCTTTTACAGGAGGATTCAGATATAAGTTTCAAAATTTCCAAGATGCAATGACAATTTGCCAGAAAAAAGGCTATCCAAACCTGTTTATTACATTCACTTGCAATCCTAGGTGGCCGGAAATTATCAAATTTACAAGTGAGCGATCATTGCATCCTTCAGATCGTCCTGACATACTATGTAGAGTATTCAAGATAAAGCTTGATAGACTGATTGATGATTTGTTGAAGGATAAATACTTTGGCAGGGTTTTAGCCTGTAAGTGTTATATTTGTAGTGTTTATTTTTTGTATTGTTCTTGGGTTTTATGTATTTTTTTTTTATGTGTACTTAAGTTTTTGGATCCATGTGTGATTATCAGTATTAATTTTGTTTTTTTCTATGTACAGTGATTTACACAGTTGAGTTCCAGAAGCGTGGGTTACCTCATGCTCATATTGTTGTGTTTTTGCATCCCGAAGATACTTATAACACTCCAGATGCGATAGACTCTATCATTTCTGCTGAAATTCCAGACAAGGTCAGATATCCTTCTCTCCATGAAGATGTTCAAAACTTTATGATTCATGGACCTTGTGGTTTTGGCTTTGACTCTTCTCCTTGTATGAAAGAAGGAAGATGTTCCAAATTCTTTCCTAAGAACTTTGTTGACAAGACAACGATTGATGAAGAAGGTTTTCCCCATTATAGAAGAAGAGACAATGGGAGATCAGTGGAAAAAAATGGTGTTCCTCTTGACAACAGGTTTGTGGTTCCGTACAATGCTCGGTTGTTGTCAAAGTACAAGGCTCATATTAATATTGAATATTGCAACCAGCACCAGTCTATTAAGTATTTGTTCAAATATGTTAACAAAGGTGAAGATAGAGTCACTGCAGAGTTTTTTACTATAACCAATAAGGATGGTCAAGTGAAAGACGTTGATGAAATAAAGAAGTACTATGACTGCCGTTATGTATCTGCATGTGAAGCTTCTTGGAGGATTTTCTCATATGATATACATTATAGAACGCCCTCAGTTGAACGTCTTTCATTTCATCTGCCTGGAGAGCAATCTGTTGTTTTTCGTGACGACGAACCTATTGACTCTGTTGTAGAAAGAAACAGCCATCGGATTTCCATGTTCTTAGCTTGGTTTAAAGCTAATAGGGACTACCCAGAAGCGAAAGATCTAACCTATTCTGACTTCCCTACTCATTTTACCTACAACAGAGATTCACAAACATGGACTAGAAGGAAACGTGGTTCAGTTATTGGAAGATTATTTTACGTTCCTCCAGGTTCTGGTGAGCTGTACTATTTGCGGATATTGCTAAACATTTGCAAGGGACCGAAAAAATATAAACATATAAGGACAATAGATGGTGTTACCTACCCAACTTTTAGAGACGCCTGTTATGCTCTAGGGTTGTTGGATGACGATAGAGAATACATTGATGGTATTAAAGAAGCCAGTCATTGGGCATCAGCTGTCTACTTGAGACGGTTATTTGTCACATTGTTGTTCTCAAATAGTTTATCAAGCCCTCATTTGGTTTGGCAGGAAACTTGGGAGTATTTATCTGAAGATATTTTACATATACAACGCATGATTCTCAACCATCAAGGTATTATTTTATCTAACTTAGAATGTGAAAATTTTTCCATCATTCTTCCCAACTATTTATTGAAGATTACTAAAGATATTTATTTCGTTTTTCTTGTGATTATCAGGTCTTCAACTAAGTGTCAGCCAGATACAAAATTATACTTTGATTGAGTTGGACAAGTTGTTGGAAGCTTGTGGCAAAAGGCTTAAAGACTATCCTGCCATGCCTATTCCAGATGAATCTACCTCTTTAAGGAGACCTAACAGGTTGATTATTGATGAACAGTGTTATGATCAGGTATCACTACATCTGGAGCATCAAAATCTTTTCATGAAACTGACAGATGAACAGAGGAACATATATCATATCATTATTAATGCTGTTGATGTTAACCTAGGAGGTGTTTTCTTTCTATATGGTTTTGGTGGTTCTGGGAAGACTTTTGTCTGGAACACTTTGTCGGCTTCATTGAGATCTAAAGGCCATGTTGTGCTAAATGTTGCTTCGAGTGGTATTGCTTCTTTACTTCTACCTGGAGGGCGAACTGCTCACTCTAGGTTTTGCATTCCCATTGATATAAATGAAGTTTCTATTTGTAACATTAAACAGAGTTCTGATTTAGCTGAGTTGCTTTGCGAAACTAAATTGATTATTTGGGATGAGGCTCCAATGGCTAACAAACACTGTTTTGAAGCATTGGATCGCACAATGCGAGATGTATTAAGATTTTCAAATCCTCTTAGTAAAGATTTGCCATTTGGTGGGAAGGTTGTTGTTTTTGGTGGTGACTTCAGACAGATTTTACCTGTGATTCCTAAAGGTTCTAGACAAGACATTGTCAATGCATCATTGAATTCATCGAAACTGTGGTCTCATTGCAAGGTGTTAACGTTGACAAAGAATATGAGACTTCAAGTTCAATCATGTCCTGAAGAGATTGATGAGATCAAAGAGTTTTCTGAATGGATTCTCTCAGTTGGTAATGGCACAGAAGGTGGTGATAATGATGGTTATGCTGAGATTGAAATACCTGAAGATCTTCTAATTAAAGAAGCTTCTGATCCCATCTCAGCAATTGTCAATAGCACATATCCAGATTTTATGGTCAATTTTAACAACTCATCTTTTTTTGAGGACAGAGCTATTTTATGTCCTACATTAGAAGATGTTGATTCAATCAACAATTTCATGTTAAATATGCTACCTGGTGAGGAAGTTACCTACTTGAGCTCTGATAGCATATGCAAGTCAGACATGAATGTTGAATCTTTGGAAGATATCTACACTCCTGAAATTCTGAATTCTTTAAGATGTTCTGGTGTTCCTAATCATATGTTAAAATTGAAAGTTGGTTGTCCTATTATGCTGTTAAGGAATTTGGACAGATCTATGGGTTTATGCAATGGCAGTAGACTAATTGTAACTAAATTAGGGAAGCATGTGGTCGAAGCAAAGATTATTACAGGAGACAAAATTGGAGAGAAGGTATTAATTCCACGTACTATCATGACTCCTTCAAATTCAAGCTTGCCTTTCAAATTCCAACGCAGGCAATTTCCTATTTGCGTATCTTTTGCAATGACAATAAATAAGAGTCAAGGTCAGTCACTCTCATCAGTTGGGTTGTACTTATCCCGACCAGTTTTTACTCATGGACAATTATATGTAGCTATATCTAGAGTAAAAAGAAGAAAAGGGTTGAAGATAATTATATGTGACAAGGATGGTAACTTCTTCAACAAGACTACAAATGTTGTGTTCAAGGAGGTGTTTAGGAATCTTATCTGACTTTAAATTGGTTCGTATTGCTTTTCATTGTAGACTTTTGATCATCTTAGTTTGCAATTTACTTTTTCATTTCTTCAACTACAATTGGACATTGTTCTTTTGTTTAGTTGATATAGAAATTTGTTTCATTGACTTATACTTTTGAAATACAATATGGATTTCCATTTTCATTATCAGTAGAACGAATTATTACCTGATATGTTGCATTACAGATGTAGTTTTTCTATCAACTTCGATGCCCAAATTTCCCATGTTCTTCATCTTTCGTCTACTTATCTGGTATTGTGTGTTTATCAGCTGAAACAGTTATTAGGTTACCATTTTTAATTTTGCACCTCAAGATCTGTATATATTTAAAATACAACATGAGATAGTTATTCAATTATTTCATAATCAGTCAAAACATGATTTGCCAGCCATATTCGATCCCCTTGCTGGCTATAATGTATCTATCACTAAGTTTTAACAAGTTTGAATCAAAATTTTTAATGAACTATACTAGCTGTACCCATCGATGATTCCGATATAGTGTAGGTTTTCAAGGAAAAATGGAAGCCGGTATATTATCATTTGGTAGCCGAGAAAAACTTACACAGAACAGAGGAGTTAATCTTCTATGATCTGTTATTCATTCTATTCGCCATTTAGTCTCCATTCCACATATGCCACTTGATCTTCCTCCCCTCGCATTCGAATCCCATTTTAGGTCGGTTGTTAGTCTCAGTGGCTGAAGGTAGTTGATGACTTATCATTTGAGAGTTCTTTTGTTCCCGCATTTTTAAGCTCATATCCAAATATATTATATACTATGTAATGACGTCCGATTAATTCTTTGATCGGTACACAATATCTTACTGTTGTTACATTTTAGTACACATGTAAAGTTTATACCTCAATAGTAATCGTTCATTAATTTTGCAAATTACGCTATGTCAACTAATTGTTATTTATTTAATAATTTTGTAGACATCATTTCCACCTCATAAAATTAAAGGACAAATCTGTAATATTTACCAAAATCTTTATGTAAATATATTTACCAAAATCTAAAAAACCACCCGTGGATTGACACGGGGTTAAAACTAGTTATATATATATATACGCTATAGTAGATTAAGAGTGATTAAGAGTAAAGACACGCAGAGAAGTGGTAGTAGAAGATAGATGAAGTGCAGCGTTTAAAAAAAAAAAAGTAAGAGTGTGTGTTTTTTTTACACACGTGGCCCACTCAATGAGCATTAGATCAAAGCAATGGCTGAGATTGATTCTACTGGAGAGAATGGAGAGAAATTTTACGGGAGTGGATCCTCTCCCGAAGGTATTCGTACGGTGTCGTACGAGAATTCTATTCTTAATTTCAAGAAGGACATTTTTTTTGGCATCATTTCAAGAAGGACAGTGAATTGTGAATATTGGATTGGATGCTCTATAAATAATTGGATGTTATCAGCCTAAGATTTCATGGGCTTAGGCCCAATCTCCACATATTCCAACTTTTGTTTCATTTTATTTTCTTGACTTCTCAATAAATTTTACAATAAACATATAATTGAACCATTTTTCAAAACAATGACATAAATTGATAAATTAATAACTAAAAATATAATTTATATATTTTAATTCTTGAAAATTGTTGAAACAATAAAACTTAATTTTTTAAACTCGTATTTATCTATTATGTCAAAGGTAATCGAGAAATCACTCCTGAAACCTCGAGATATGCTCCAATTACACGCGTTAAGTCGCTGTAATTATATATTTGTCAGTATCAATTGCATACACTTTATCACGTATTGCAAACCACTTTTCTTCTATATAAATACCCAAGTCCAAATTCTAAAAAGAATAATATTTCTTTAAATTCAAATATTCTCTGTCAAATAGAATTCATCTAACTTTATTATTGGAGTAGATTCATTCATATTTCATAAGTCAGTTTTGCATATCTCGATTGCAAGAATTCTAGCACATTTGAGCCACTCTCAACCAATCTAAAATAACAACTTAAGATAAAATTCACATAACCTAGTTTTATGTTTTCACTTATGATAAACACTTTGTTATATATTTCCTTCTCTCTCACTTAAAGAGCGTTTTTTTTTTCTTTCTCTACTAAAGAAAGGGGCAACAGATCCTCAGTCGTATGACAGGGACCAACGGCGAGTCGCCACGTGGCGCCTTGTGTGCAGGCACGCCCACGTGGCAGCTTGTCATTGGTCCATGTCGCATCGCACATCGTGCGATAGGGCAGAGGACCCACTGCCAAAGAAAGGTGAATTTACAAGAGTTTCAACTCATCCTCTAATAATTTATTAACCAACGATACTTCTAAAAATCTTATTAAAAATTCATTGAGCTGAATAAAGTAGGATTGCATTTATTTTTATTTCTAGTAAACATCGTAATATCCCCAACTTTTATAAAAAAAAAGTCTAAGGCCCAGTTCGTTTGCGTTTTGATTATAATCTGTTCTGATTATAATCAAAATAAACATGTTCGTTTACGTTTTTTTTCTGATCAAATTATAATCATGATTTTTTTATAATCAAACACACTCAATTACACTTATACCCCTATATATATACCTATAATTACCTATACTCTAATACAATCAATCATCAATCACAAGGGCAAAATAGTCATTTACTTTAAAATTGGGTCAGTTTGTAAATATCCATTTTTGTGTTTGGGCTAAAATGTTATTTTGCCCAAATAATTTAGGACTGAAATTGAAATTTTCTCCAATCATATCCCTACCATCTCTTTCTCTCTTCAGACCGTACCCCAAACCCACTCCCCGTCGTCATCCTCCGCCTCTTCATTAACACCATCTTCTCTCTGATTGAATCCTCCATCATCGATCTCTCCGCCTCCACTTCCGACCTCCGCGTGTACCTGACTGTGAGATTATTCGTCGCTCAAATGTCGGGATCCATTCGATTTGATCAAATCAAACCAATACACCGACGGGAACACTGTATAAAACGCCACACTGCTAATGGAATGACAATAAAGAGCCTCCATTCCTTTCAAACTTAAATAGACTGATCATATATCATCTAGATTTCCAACTATCAAAAAAGAAGAACAACCCAATTGCAGTCAACTAATCTTGCCCACAAAACCTGTGTTTCATATGTTTATGTTAATATAAACAGTTTCTGGTTAAATAAAGACAGAATAAGTTTGAGAGAAAGCCGGATGACAAAAAATGGAAAAAGGAAGTTCTATATAAGTATCAAATGCTCATTCTCTTTTAGTAAATTCTGACAAATCTCTCAATAAAACAAAAATTATCATGAAGATATATATATATATAAACTTTCATTTTTGCTTTTCAATTTCGGTTTCAGTTTTAGAAAAGAAGCAGATTTTCCATGGCGTAGAAGAGAAAGAGCAAGACGAGAGAGAGGGAGAGTGACAAGAGATGAGAGAGACAAGAGAAGCAAAAGGGATGAAAGGGATTAAGCACAAATATGCTAAATTGGATTGTTTTTTCGGGTCCGCATGTTGTTTTAACATTCTCTCTCATCTGCTGCGAAACGGTGCACCATTTTCTTCGCTGGTCCACCAAATGTCGAGCAAAAATTGTACATTTTAGTCCTTTTGGTCCACCATTACATAGGCCAAAATTCATTCGGTGCACCAAATCAAATAATCACCCCCCACTTGCACGTGAAAATAATCAAGTTTTCACGCTTTTCAAGGCAAACAGTAACATATTTTGATTTTTTTTCAAGCAACAATCATATCCAAACACATTTTGATTATAATAAAATCACACCTTACTTTTTCCAACTTTTTCTTCCATTTATACCCCTATACAATTTATCAATTTCCTTACTTTTTATCCACCTACCACAATCATTACATACCCATTTTAATAATTTCACACCAAATAATCAACAATCATCCAAACACCACTACAAAAATAATCAACTTTGATTATAATCACACTACGATTATAATCAAAACAAATTTTATTAAAAACGCAAACGAACTGACCCTAAATCAACACTTTTACATCAAATAATATTTGGTTCAGGGACTAAATTTAACCTTAATTTTAAATTTTCTGTAATAAACAAATAGGGGGAATTGACAAAGACTATAGAAACCGACTAAAATGTGAATTTAGCTCAATTTTACCTTTTTACTTATTAAAAAAAACATATACATCTATATTTATATCTATATCTATATCTATATCTATATCTATATCTAATCATCTTTTGGTTCTTCTTTAAATTTTTTGCAAAATAATTCTAAAACCCCTCATGCCAGAGAGGTTATTATTTTCTTCACTGTTTTTCTTTTACTGCATATTCAGAAACACATACAAATAATTTCTAATGAAAAGTGATATTGTTAATGAATTAATTGATGTTGGTACATACATACTATGTTTCTTTTTCTTCCTCTGATTTCGATTATGATTATGGTTTTGATTTTTTTCTTTCTGTATTTTCTTCTTCTTTTTTATTTTGTGATGATTATACAGTTGGGATTCAAGTTTCAACGATTGAGATTCAATATGAGCATTTGAATGTGGAAGCAGAGCCCTATGCGCGAAGCAAAACTGTTCTTACTTTCTCTAATTTCGTTGTTGATATATTAGAGTTTAGCTTTTTCAAAATATTTTAATTGTAGAATAAAAATAGGAAAAAAAAAGTTTTTATTTCTATTTCTAGATTTAGGATATTTTGGACTATAATCTTACTTCTCTTTTTATTTCTATTTTCATTCACGGACCTAATTACTTCTCCTGATGATGATTCTAAATCTTCATTGAAGATGAACTGTTGGGATGATGACTCTACGGGACCTGAGGTCGGGGAACAGTCAATAACTAAAACAAAGTTGGTGAAGAAGATCACGCAAGAGAAGAATTGATGTTTTTGTTTGTTTCAACTTTTTTTAGATTAGTGGTGCTTTGAGTTTTCTGTCTTCTATTTTATATGTTTTGTTGGTAGTGAAAGGTTGGTTCCGTGTTCGTTTGTGTTTTATCTTTCCTTTATTTACATTAATTCTAAAGTCCTTCAGATTATATTTTAATAAAGTTCCATTTTGTTCCTTCATATTCGATTATATGTGTCATTTTTTTTTATCATTATACTGATCTATAACAAACATCTACTACATCACAAATAATGAAGAAAAATTACATTCATCTTTAAAAAGAAAGAAAAATAATAATAATAAAGTGGAAGATGGAACTTGGAAAAAACGATGAGGGATTGGTATTGAAGTGGGATTATGACGTATAATATTTGGAACTCTTTTGGATCATGTAAATTAATTTGGATATCTCTTGAAAGGATCGTGTAGTTAATTCAAATTTAATTTTGAATTCCTATAAAAGGGAATTCAAATCCATGTTGTCTTCTTCTTTATTCTTATAATTTATTTTATCAACACATAAATAATTTAAAAAGTCTTTCAATATTATAATTTGTTTCAATTTGGCATCTAATAAATATCATTTTAGTGTCTAGCAAATTCAAAATGCTAAAACTATTTAGATGACATCAATGAAATTTCAACCATATCAATTAATACAAGATAACCCTTTATAGCCTCTTTTAGCTGATATTTGGACGTATTATATTCCTAATCATATATAAAAGCCTAAAAGCAGAGCACATCTGGTCTTTCACTGACACGTGGCATTGAGTCTTAAATTGTCATTAAAACTAATTATGACTCTTCCACCAATCCATGTACACCACGTCATATATCATTTTATTTAACATTTTTTAATCATCAATTTATATCCACATGTCAATCATATCATTTTAGCATCCAATTATATATGGTTTTTATGCCAACGTAGCACACCAAATTTTGCCACCTATTAATTACCCGTTTCGTAGTATTTTGAATCCTTAATTGATCACACATCAGCTTCCCACGGGTCCTGTCATCGTTTTTAATATGACAACACATTAACTTTGAATAATCACATTGATTACAATGGACGAATTAATGACTGGTGATTAATGTCAATTATGTGATTTTGGTTTATATATGGTATATTATTCAAACTTGTGAGCAACAAATTACACAAAAGGTAATCTCTATAGACAAATTGCTAGAATCACGATCATGATTGGCATTGTCATTAACAAAATTTATATGTTTGTTTCATGAATACTTACTTTTCTTGAAACAGATTGAGTAGTTCATGCCATAAATTACGTTCTCTGTTATGACAAATTAATGATGATTGACATTTCAAAAAACTTTATAAATAGTGGCAGAGATTGCTATTCAATCCCGTCAAATTTTTTTCTTCAGTTATCTAATCATCTTTTGGTTCTTCAAATTTTTTTTGCAGAATAATTCTAAAGCCCGTCATGCGAGAGGTTATTATTTTTCATCTACAATAACATATAACTTCAATTTCTACAATTATATCTCAAAACTTCATGGTAATCGCTCTCTCGTTCTTTGTTTTTTTCTTATCATGTTTTTTTTCTTCAATTATCTAATCATCTTTTGGTTCTTCTTCAAATTTTTTGCAGAATAATTCTAAAACCCCTCATGCCAGAGAGGTTATTATTTTCTTCACTGTTTTTCTTTTACCGCAAATGCAGAAACACATACAAATAATTTCTAATGAAAAGAGATATTGTTAATGAATTAATTGATGTTGGTACATACATACTCTGTTTCTTTTTCTTCCTCTGATTTTGATTATGATTATGGTTTTGATTTTATCTTTTTGTATTTTCTTCTTTTTTATTTTGTGATGATTATACAGTTGGGATTCAAGTTTCAACGATTGAGGTTGAAAATGAGCATTTTCTAGACAAAGTGAAGAGGCCTTTCTTGGAGCAAAAAATTAAGGAGGAAGAAATATCCAGAAAACGGTAGAAAATTAGTGAAGAGGTTGATTTACCAAAGTCTTTAGAGCGGTTTGTTAGAAAAGCATCATCATGATCATGCTTCCTAGATTTTCACAGTGTTTCGTAATTGTATTATATTTACATGTTCCATACTTTCATTTAATATGATTCATGCCTTTCAGGTACGATGAATCTCCAAAACATTGTTCTGTTTTTTTTTTTTTGGCTTCCCATGTATTGGAGATTTAAAGCCTGGAGAGGATAACAGAGAGTGCAATGGAAAATTATGAGATAATATGAGATAATATCGTATTAAAATGATGGTGATATGATAATAATAAAGAAATTATATATATATATATATAATTAAATATTAATTTTAATTCAAGTATTGATTATTTTATTCAGTATCATTCTTTATTATTTTAAAATACATTAAAATTATTTTTTGTTATATTCTTAAATATATAAATAAATTAAAAGTTTCAAACTTTTAGAAGTAAATTACATTATTCAATGTATCAACAAAAATTACATTATTTAACATGAAATACTAAACATATACATTACATTTTACTTCCTTAGGATATGATCAAGATATCAATTATTTTTTAAAATTAGAATTATAAACTTTATAGTATATATTTCATGATATTTGAATTATAATATATCATAGGCATCCTATCCGTATAGTTAAACATATATGGCCAAAGTGCGAATTTGGTCCTATAACTTTGCTCAAGTTCCCAAATCAGTCCTATAACTTTTTTGTCTCGAATTTGGTCCTGTAACTTTGCTCAAGTTCCCAAATCAATCCTATATCTTTTTTTGTCTCGAATTTGGTCCTGTATCTTTGCTCTAAGAATTAAGATTTTTGATAAGTTCTTGAGTTTCTCGACGATTTTTGTATGTTTTCCAGCGAGTTTGGGGCATTTTTCGGTGGGTTTTAAATTTTCTGCGTTTTCAGTTTTGGTCCCTCTGTCATTTGCTTTAATTTGTGTTGTTTTAGCATTTATATTTCATTTCATGAAGAATTCATGGATTAGGGACCAAGATATAAGGCTTATGTATCTTCGGGGATGTTCTTTCACTTTCATTTTGAGTCAGGGACTAAAGTGAAAGGGACTTGAAGTTTTCAGGACTAAACTATAATTTAAAATAGACGGAGGACTAACGGTGGGAGGTTTTCAAAACATATGGGACCAAAACTGAGACAAAAAAGAAGATATAGGACTAATTTGGGACCTAGAGCAAAGATACAGGACTAAATTCGAGACAAAAAAAGTTATAGGACTGATTTGGGAACTTGACCAAAGTTACAGGACCAAATTCGAGACAAAAAAAGTTATAGGACTGATTTGGGAACTTAAGCAAAGTTACAGGACCAAATTTGAGACAAAAAAAGTTATAGGACTAATTTGGGAACTTGAGCAAAGTTATAGGACCAAATTCGCAGTTTGGCCAACATATATCCAAGCAACTTTTATATTAGGGGTTATTAAAGGATGACTGAATTGCACAGGAAGTCACAGCGTTGGCCTCAAGAACCAAATTTCAAATGAACAAAACTAATTAAAATGAAATGAAAATAATTGATAAATTAATGAAGACTTTTGACTATACATAATAAGAATCCATTGTTCAATTGAAAAAATGGTGGATCAAATCCAAATCCATTGTTCAACGAATCCTTTTAAATTAATAATGGTTTTTAATTATACGTTAGTCAATGGGCATTTTCTCTAAAGCAAACCAACCATCTATAAAACAAAATAGATTGAAATTCAATGAAATATTTGACTCCAGCTTAAGACACACCGAGGCTATATTTTACACAACCACATAACAACCTCTTAAATTTTATCATATGATTGAGAATTTAACTTTACTTTAGTCTTTGATAGATCATATGACTTTCACTATGGTCCTCTAAATTTCATCAATTTACTCAGAGTTATAAAATTGTTTTGGGAGTTCAGGGCACCTCTATATAATTTTTCTTTTTTCTTTTTAGTTTTTAAAAGCAATATTTTAAATTTAAATTTTTTTTTTAAAAAAAAAACAAGAATGTCACCAAACATGCTTTTCAAATTTTTTTTGTTTCTATAAACGAAAAACCTANTTTTTGTTTCTATAAATGAGAAACCTAATTTTAGAGAAGGGAATCAAACAAATCCAAAGATACTATTAACTTTTTGTAAATTAAGATAATCATTAGATATTAAATAAGTTTTATCAACGTTTTAGTTTTTCATGTTAGTTGTTATAGATAAAATTTTATAGTCATTTAATTATAGATTTTTATTACAAAAGTATAGGGAGTTAATTGAAAATTTGAAACGATTAGGAGTCAATTGAAAATTAATATGAATTGTAAAGACTAATAAAGTAATTTAACCTTGAAAAATGCCTTTCAATTTATTAGTTGAATCATTTAAAATCTTCTGAATTTGAGAGTTATACATTAACATCTCTTTCATCATGAATATAAAAAGAAATAGAAGGGTATGTATGTGAGGTTTTAACTTAAGAGTTACATACTTACATATATCATTGAAGGTATGGGGTAGAGTAAACTCTCAAATTGGTCCCTGGATTATTGGGTCGCTGACAGATTGGTCCCTGAATTAAGGAAATTGACAAATAGGTCCCCGAATTTTACAAACGTTAGTCAAATTGGTCCTTCTGTTNATTAGATATATTTATTGACGGATTGTATTTATAATGGTAAAGTATTTAATTATCAATATAAAATAAATTGTCAGGATTATAATTTTAATTTAAAAAGTCAAGAATTTTAGTTCTCATATTATTTGATAGAATTAAATAATAATATTCTTTTCATAAATACAAAATGAATTGCCCTAATTCACATTCCAATATATAGTTTATAGTTCATAGAGATTGAAATGAAAATTGAGTACTGCTTTCCTTTTTCGGTACATACAATCATAATTTCTCCTAGAATTTTGCATATTTACATTGTACTTTTTGTTATAATTCCTATAATTCTTTTTTTTTTCTTACCTTATCAGCTATATTTTCTAGAAGGAATAGCGATAGAATGAGGATTTTTTGTGTGATTGGTATGGAAATGAAAGAAATGATAGCATTTGACCCATTTATAAATTTGTAAATCATCATATATAAAAGCATAAAAGGAGAGCACATGTGGCCTATGCTGGACACGTGGCAGGGAATATTTAATTGTAATCAATTCTAATTAAATCTATTTGGCCAATCACTGCACTACACCTTGGAAATTAACAAAATAAAAAATTTAGAAATTCTGAGCGTGAGGTGTACGACATGTCATATAATCAACCAATCATATTGCATTTAGTTTCCAACATCAGCATTGTATTGCAGCCACATAATCATAAACTATGACGTGGCACAATTGACCTCCCTCCTAATAAATAATTTGCGTGATTTAAGGACTCGAATTACCATTAAATTGAATCATATTAAAGTTGATTAGTGTTTTAATTTAATTGTGTGTTCTAAATGGCACCAAAACGTGCAACTTTTAAATTTAAAAAGTTAATTACAATTTGCAATGAGTTGTGTCTTTAAAAGGTTTAGGGCCTGTTTGGGAGAACAATAATCCTAATCCAATCCAATCCAATCCAATCCAAATGGATGGGATGAGATTATAATTTAATTGGATGAGATGAGATGATGTATTGGTGTTTGGGTGATTTTATTGAGAATGATGTTAAATAGAGTGTGAAATTATATAAAAGGGGTTGTAATGATTGTGGTTGGTAGAAAAAAGTAGATGGATTTTTGTGATTTGTATAGGGGTAGAAATGGTAGGAAATAATGAGATGAGATTGGATGAGATGAGATTGGATTGGATGAGATGATAGGTGTTTTGTTGTTTTTTGGTTGAAATGAGATTGAGATGAGATGATATTGGGAAGTGTGATATTGTATTGGAAATTGTGAGGATGAGAAAATTTTGGATTGAGGGTTAGGGGTCAATCCAAATCCAAGTGGATGAGATTAGGGGTCAATCCAAATAATATTGGAATTATTTTTAAGAATACAATTTGGTCCATAAATTCGAATGGTTCCAATTAATCAATCTCTAACATGTGTAAATGATAACTCGGGCCTTGTAGAAAACCCCAATCATTAATAATGGGGTCTATTTATGAAATTCAAAGACAAAAAAATAACAAATAATAGTTTGAGGACCAAATAGCAAATTACAAAACAACACTAAATTCTAATAAATTGTGTGGTGAAAGGTTCATTTTGGTCCTCCATGTATGGCCTAATATTTTAAAATGTTGAAATTGGTCCTAAATGTTAGCAAAATGATTAATGGTGGACCAAAATGAACATTATAACAAACATTTAGGACCAAATTAACCTTTTAACCCTTTTGTATTTGCTCCCTAAAAAAATTTAACCCTTTTGATATGTGAAATGAAATATCATATTTAATATTATTTGTTTTGATACTATTAATTATATACTTTATATAAAAATAAGAAGTATTAATTAATTGTTTTATTTTATATATATGATATAATTATCTTTAAAAAAATGAGCCCCCAGAAAAGAAAAATGCTTCTGCTCCTGCCTCCACCACCACAAAAGAAAAAGATTATATATATATAATCTTTGTATGTCCTTTTCTGATTTCTCCTTATATATATATATATATAAACAATTCTAAACGTGGGCAGAGAAAAAGTTGAGGGAAAGGCTCTGTCACTGTGTCACGTGGTGTACCACTATAAATTACGAAAATGCCACCGAAACCCAGGAAATCCCCAAATTGCCCTTCTGCATATTTTATTATTTTATTAAAGTGTAGGTAAATATAGGTATATGAATAGGGGTAGATGAGTAAATGTAAGAGAAAATTGGATGAGATGATGATTTGGATGAGATGAGATGAGATGGAGGGTTCAATAAAAACCAAATCCAGTACTGTTCATCCAATCCTAGAATGAGATGAGATTGGATTAGGATTGGATTTGAATTTTTGTGCTGCCAAACAGACCCTTAGAAATTGCATATCGTGAATTGATATGATGGATATACTATTCATATTTCAAAAATACTTTCCAAAACTCCAATTACATTGACTTCCAATTACCAACATTCACGCCTTGACATATGCCAATATTAATTCTTATTTACGAAAATTGATAAAGTATTGTCATCTATAAATTCATCTTGATTTCTCTTTTAATGGAGCACCAAAAAATCCTTCGCGAGCGAATATTATTTGTTCTTTCCTTCTTCTATGGACTGTGTTTTTTTTTTTCTAATTAATTTGCTCATGAAATTTTTATGTTCTTCTTAACTTTCATTCTGCAAATTCTTGTGCAGCTCAGGAACAAAGGTCACCATTGATGGACACGTAGCCAAGGATCTTATCCACACTGACCATGTCTATCTAGATGTTAAGTGTAAATTATTTCTAATTCTTAACTTTTTATATGTCATTCATCATGTTTATATTCTGAAAAAATAATCATAACCCCTTTTGGATGGAAAATAAAAAATAAAAATTACAGGACCGTAGATGAGTTTCAGAAAAGGGCATCCTGATGTAAAGAAGATCATTGACATCCACTACATATTCAATACACCAGAGGGTAATTGATTTTTTTTTTTCATGAATTGAAGATTTCCTTTTTAATGGTTATGAAATTAAATTAAATTAAATTAAATTTTCCAAATTTTGGATTACAGGGAAAGTGAAGGACCCATAGTTCCTGAAGGAAGATCATTTACTATTTACTATTTTTTTCATTCTCACACTGTATTCTTAATGTCTTAACATCTAATTAATTAATAGCTTTAGGTCTCATCTTTGAAGAACAACCTTCACAACAGATGAATTATTGGAGCCTATATGTAATTTTGAATATTTATTTTTTAATTCTTTTTTTTATTATTTCAATGTAAAGTTTACAATAAGTGAGAATAATAATATATTTTTAGTTTGATGATTCATCCCATTTGAATATGTATGGTATATATAATGTAATAATGGAGAAAATTTTGAATGGTTTAGTTTTATTACCTTCATTTTTAATAATGGTATTATTTGATATTTGAGTTGGATGACTTTTGAGGAGGAAAAATATTTTTTTTGGGATTTAAAATGGTTTGACACGATTTAAATAGTACTGTCTAACACTATATTAGACACAAGAATTCGACATATGAAAGAAAATAGAAAAAGTGGAAGAAGTATGAGCATTCACAATTTAAGAGATTAAAAATATTAAATTAAACAATTACAGACTCATGTCATAAATTCAAAAGTGCCACTTTTTGAATTTATCATTCAAATCAATAATATACTCATAATGTTTAATAGTAAACTCATTTGTCTAATTTTTTTTTTCTAAATTAGGGATTCATTGTCAGAATTGATTATTCCCTTTACCACAAGTTTTGGTAAATAATTTCTTTTTTTCTAAATAAAGAAATAACATTACTTAAAAAAATTCATCCTTCATATATAGGTATATTGAAAAATCATGATTGTTTAATGTTGTAAAACAATATTTTAAAATATTTTGAATTTAATTTTCTACATAAATTCGAATTTCAATTTTTTTAGTGATAACGACTTTCAAATGTTAATTTCTATATATATGTGGCATTTTAGGCAACAATGATCTCAAATTTTATTCCAAATTTGAATGCTTTCAAATTTTAATATCTCATAAAAGAGAAAATTCAAATTTTATCCATCTCATCTATTAAGTATTTATCATAAATTTATAATTGTCTACATCATCCTTTTTATAATTTGTATAGATTTTACGGGTCGGTTAATATTGCAATAATATCAATAATAATATTAATACTACTACTACTAATGTTTTGCACATTATTAACTTATATATTAGTTGTGTGATTAATCATTAGTTAACGTTATTAAATTTAATTAATTAAATGTAATTAATTAGGTTTACATTTGGTAAGAATTGTCGGTAGATTAATTTTTAGTCCTTAATCTATGAAAGATAGAAGAAATACTAATTAGGGTAATTTCATTGGAGCAAATTAAAAATTTGATCCTTGAAAAATCACTAAATTGATAGCTCTGTTCCTGAAAAATTAAAATATACAGTTCATTCCTTACAAGATTAAAATGATATAGTTAACAAAAAAAAAAAAGGCAAAAGACCTCTTCGTGCCCCTAACATCTGGGATCAGTTTCAGTTATGCCTCTAACGTTTATTTTTTGCCAGTTATGCCCCCAACGTTTCACATGGGTGTCAATTAAACCCTAACCTCAATTTTTTTGGGCCAAAGTATTATTTTGGTCCCTCAAGTTTGTTCAAAGTTTCGTTTTGGTCCCTTAACTCAAAAAATTATCATCTTCACTACCACCACCACCACCACCACCACCATCGGAAGCATTGTTCACCCGCCGGAAAAACTCCGTTTTCGCACCATCCTGAGCTCTATTTTGTTCATCTCTTTCACGGGCTTTGATTACAGGACACCATACAATCGATTTTATGTATTAATTTCTAAGATTGAATTCAAAAACACACAAAAGGCGAAGAACACTGACCAAAACAAAGTTTGAAGAAAAAGCTCGGTTTTGGCTCAATCGTGTATGTTTCTTGAAATTAGTTGTTGGGGTTTTATTTCTAGAACCTAAGGATCATTTTCCTCAACAAAATTTGAAGAAAAAGCTCGATTTTCTGAGTTTTTCAAAACGGTCCAGTTAGGTTTCTTTTTGGTCTGTGTTCTTCAACTTTTGTGTGTTTTTGAGTTCAATCTTAGAAATTAATACATGAAATCAATTGTATGGTGTACTGTAATCAAAACCCGTGAAATTAATTGTAATTTCAATAATAATCTTCACAAATCAATTTAAATTTGACATATATTATTGTTTATTATTTATTTTAGATTATTTGTAATCATGGTTTATAATTTTAACATTCAGAATCATTTTGTAATCATGGTTTATAATTTGACATATACCATTAATTCAAAAGGATTAAAATTGATGATTGAACAAATTATGAGGGACTAGCTTGAGGAAAAAATCTAAGAGGGACCAAATTGTGAAGAATATTCTATATTTTGCACTATTATGATTTATCATATAAGATGTTCTTCATGCAACCACACTTGATGATGTTCACGAAGTTAATGAATTGTTAATTAGACAAATAGGACAAATTGCAGTTGACAGGAAGATATATTTAAGCTCAAATAGTATATAAAAATACGATGACAATGTTGAGATGTTGGCTGAACTATATAACGCTCAAATCTTAAATTCCATCAAAGGGTTTGGGTTATCTAATCACATTATTAGACTCAAGGTTATTTGGGACACCTATCATGCTACTTAGGAACATTGACAAATCATTGGGTTTATGCAATGGAACTAGATTGATTGTTTTCAGGCTTGATGAACATGTCATTGAATCTACTCCTTTAGCTGGAAGATCTGCAAGTTAAAAAATATTATTTGCTCGAATGTTGATTACACCTTCCGATTCTAAGAACATTCTCTTCAAATATCAACGTCATCAATTTTCACTGACTTTGTCCTTTGCAATGACCATCAAAAAACGACAAGGCCAATTATTATCAACAGTTGGTCTTTATCTCTCATGTTCAGTGTTTACTCATGGTCAATTATATGTTGCATTATTTAGAGTTCGCTACAGATATGGTATTGAGATTTGGGAAAAATACAATTAGGTGTCTGTGGTTTAGCCCGATCTCACATTGCTCCTGTGTGGTGTAAAAAACCTCACTTTCGATACCTGAGGTATGCGTCGTTATGCATTTAGGGTACCTGTGATTTTGTTTCGTCAATTTTAATTGCAAATGCTGACGTGACACAATCTTAGCTATTAATTTCTAATGTATCTTAGTCATCGGGTTCTATTGCATCTTAACCGTTGGTTTCTCTTGCATCTTAGCCGTCAGTTACTACTCCAGGTCAAAAACTCATTTTTGGTCCTCAAACTATGGGGTAAGTTTCATTTTGGTTATAAAAACTATTTTTCATTTCATTTTTGTCCTCAAACTTTCACAATTGTTTTTTTATCTCTAAAATGTGATTTTATCGAAACTTTCATCGTTACTCTTAGTCATAAATTAGAAATAAAAATCAATCACCAATTAATTTATTTTCAGTTTGTGACTAAGAATGAAAATTTTATTCATCTTTTTGCCAACTCACTTAATATTAGATATTTGAGTAATAGTGAATAAAACTCGGTCTGACCCGGGGTATAGTTATTTTTTTATTATATATATTTATATTTTCTTTTATAAAATATTCTTTTTATTGTAGAAATGATGATGTGCATGAATCAGTTTTTCCGTGATATACTACTTTAAATATTATGAAACACTTAATAAAAAATTTTGATTTTAACATTAGGAACCATTTTAGCGTAATTGTCATTATCAATCTCATGAGAGTTTTTTCATGTAATATTATTGTTGTTTATTACATACTGTAGAGACAGCTGGATATGATATACTCTGTAATTTATTTATATAGTAAAGTCACTCATACATCACACGAGTCAAACTCTAACTACAGTTGGTCTATATCTACCACGACCAGTGTTCACTTATGGTCAATTATATGTTGCATTATCTAGAGTTCATTCCAAGGAAGGTATTAAAATTTTATTAACACATTCAAACAAAGATGAATCTAGGGAGAAAACTGAAAATATTGTTTACAGATAAGTTTTCCAAAATGTCACATGAAAATAACGATAATATTTTTCTCTATGATTTACTACTAACTAGCTATGAGTTTTATCGTCGACACCAATTTTTAAATACTTTTTTCGTTTACAGTGTTATTAAAATTAACCATATCTAATGAGATTATAGCACGTAATTTTATTAATGTTTATCATACACCATATAGTGTATAGAATATTATATACTTTGTAACTTATTTTAATAGTATAATCACTGGAAAGTATTTTACACAAACTCAATATTCATAAGTATGAAATCATTTATAGAATTTTTTTATAGCCCAACCACCCGTGTATCGCACGGGTATAACTCTAGTTGAATGAATTGTGGAAGATGATTGAATTTGGCACTTGTGAATGCAATATCAAGAAATAGCATGTAAACTTCCATCATTCATTTCTCTCTCTTTCCTTGTCTTTTCCTTTTCGTTTTCTCCTCTTCAACTTTTTCCATATGAAGAAGAGGAGAGCGTGAAAATTTCAGAATGACCCTTGGTTTTTTTTGAGTTTCTGATATTGAATTGTTAAAATATGTTGCATACAGGTCCTTTTTATGAGGTATAAAATGAAAAATGAGAAGGATATATTATTTGGATGCCAACTCAGGATTTAACAGTCACCTAAGCACTTAACTGTGACACATCATCACTTAACAGCTCCATGACTGACGGACCACACGTGAGGGACCAAAACATAGACGGAAGTGTACAATTAAGGGACTGAGTTGTAGTTTCCCACAATTCAAGGACCAAATCGTTGACTCAGTAACAATTGGGGAACCAAAAAATAGGTTTTCTCTCGATAATATTATTTCATCCAAAAACTTAAAGCTTTATAAGTAGAGATCAGTAGAATTGACTAACCAGTAGCAAACCCCAGCCGGTAGGCATGACTGTTAGAATGCATACTACGATGTCCTTAAGGGTGACATGGGCGAATGCAATTAATATGATGAATATAGCAAGGAATGTAATGAAGATAGAACCCTTCATCAACCAAAACAACAGCTGGAAGTCTGCACTGAGGCGTCGCCTTCCAACAGACACACCCTGCAAGTCATAATGTAACATTGTTGTTAAAACATGGTGAACAACTATGCAGCAAGAAAATCCTAGCATGAATGTGTTGACATTGATCTATGAATACACAAAATAAGCAATTATGCTCACAAAATTACTCATTTTGATATAATAACATACAGTGGTAAACTTATTAAAACTCATCAGTGAATATACGAGGTTTCAAACAAAAAATAAATTTAACCTAGAATTTCATCAACATAGATAAACAAAGAAAAAAGATTTTGGATGCTCACCTTCATTATACCCAATATTAAAAGAATTACAATCCAGGTGTAAGCCAATAGAAACAAGAATGTCGATTATGACTGAAAAAGAGGAATCGCCACCAAATTTTATAAGAAATATTATCCCTAATTACACAACAAACATCCTCGAGTCCAAGATTGATGAAGAAATATTAAATTGCAATCCAAACAAATTATGAAAAAAACACTCAAGCATTCACAATCATGAATTTGAACAATTTAATAAAAAAAAATAGAGAAATAGAAAAAGTTAGACTTACTCAGGTTTTGAAACCCAAGGCTACCCTAATTAGGGATCAATGTCTACGTAGTTCGGAGATGGGTTAGAGGAGAGAGAGCATGTGTACCTTGATTGCAAGTACTGCACCTGTAGGATTTAATATTCTCTAGGTAAATATTCGCTCAAGAGAACATGATTATTTTATTTTTGTTATTTTTTATGATTTTTATGAGATTAAAGGGGTAACTTAATAATCTCATTTATTTTTAAGATGAATTAAAGTAAGAAATTAGTCTAATTTTTATTAGAAAATATTTGAGTGATGAACTCTATAATATTTCATGAATTTTAAAATTATTATCTTGACCTAAAATTGTTAATCTCAAGATAAAATTAGTAAAGCCATGTGATTATAAAATATACAATATATACATATATATATATATATGTAACAAACACACACGCCAGTGCACACATATAAAAATAAAAATATGTAAGGTTCATCTAAAATAAATAAAATATTTAGTACCAATTTAAAATTCCCTCATACATTTAGGATAGAAATTGATATTTTATTAATTTGTAAATGTTTGGGTGAGATGAACGTGGGCTAGCTAAAGAAAAGTGGATGATTTTTTTTTCTTTTTTAATTTTTTAATTCAATAATTTTGACCAACCATAAAGGGGTTGAGCCATATAATATAGTATATATATATATATATATACATATTGCTACACGCACGCACAGCGAGGACAGTAGGCTAGAGGAAGAAGTTTTTGCCAAAATTACAAAAAAACCCCAAATAGCTTTTTTGAATTTTCAAATAGGTCCTTGGACAAGCAACATTCAGGGACTAAAGTGAAACTGTATGAAAGCTCTCTAGGTCAAATCGTAATTAATGGAAAATATGGGGAGCAAAAAGTTAATTACAGAACAGTCCAGATTTTTGGGTAAGAATTTTGGTTTAGTCCTTATCAGGTACTAAAAGTCATGATTTTGACCGCATTTCTCAACTGTTGGAACGCCCTTGGAGAATAACTCCATTGTTCCTTTATCCGGGTCCTAAAGGCTAAAACTAACCCATAGATATTCTAACCCTACCCCAAGAATGAGATGAAGATGAGAAAACAAATTAAAAGTGAAGAAAGAAAAAGAAACCGAAATTAGACTCACCACACAAACTTTCTCTCTCAATAATCAGATTTTCCCTCTCTAAAAACGAATTTTTCTCTCTCTAAAAATCTGAATTTTTCTCTCTTATTTGCCTCTCCAAAAGTTGTCTTTTCTTTCTAGACACATCTCATCTATTTATAGGTCTGAAAGGAGAATCAATAGATATCAAGAATTAATGTTAATTGATACAACATTATTTCCAAAAATCAACCCAATCACCAAATTAAAATTGGTGAATAAATTCTGAATATTTGATTGATTTGGGTCAAAAATCAGAGATTTAATATGATCAACATTGATCCTCAAAAATTCTCTTTTGCCTCATTTTCGTCTTCCTCTCTAATTAATTCTTTTTCCATTCTTCATGGTTGAGGAAGATGAATAACTCATTCTAAATCTTCCTTAAATTAAACTTGTTGTATGGCATTCACAAGAAATGTGTTTTGGCCCAAATGGTTAAGGTTTAGGAGGTAAGAGGGAGTGGGTTCAAACCTCAACTTTGCTACTTTCATCATTTTCCTTACCTTTATATTTTTATTTTTTTTATTTCGTTTTTTTTGTATTATTTTTATTATTTTATTATTATTATTATTGTTGTTATTTTGTTTACTTCTAAATGCAAATCTTATTTCATTTTAGGCCTTTTCTTTTAGGAATCTTTCTATTTAAAAGTTAAGACTTTAAAAACTCAAAATTCTTATTTTATTTTTAAAGCCCAAAAGTTTATTTATTTACAGAAAAGACCCGGTCAAAATCGGGTGTTCACAGTTGACCATCTTCACTTGTCTTTTATGCAATGAGACTAAGAACTAATTCGCAAGTCTTTGCTTAAGGGCAAGTGAAGAAAAAGAACACTCATTTTGGTCGGAGTGAAAATTGATTTAAAGAGCCAATCAATGACTGGACTTTGGAGACGCTAGCTGACGACTAGGTTTTGAAGAAGTACTTGTAGAATGGTACTTTTCGAGGTTCTAAGGGTACTCGTCAAACAAGACTTTAACTCGCCACATCTTCGCATGAAGATAGTTAGGGTGCTCACGGAGTGAGACTTTTAAAGGATGCTCACAGAATGAAGCTTGAAAGGGGTGCTCACAGAATGAGGCTTGAAAAGGATGCTCACAGAATGAGGCTTTTAAAGGGTGCTCATAGAATGAGGCTTCAAATGGTGCTCAGAGAATGAGGCTTCAAATGGTGCTCACATAATGAGGCTCCAAAGGGTGCTCACAGAATGAGGCTTGAAAGGGTGCTCACAGAATGAGGCTTGAAAAAGGTGCTCACAGAATGAGGCTTCAAAGGGGTGCTCACAGAATGAGGCATGCAAGGGATGCTCACAGAATGAGGCTTTTAAAGGGTGCTCACAGAATGAGGCTTTTAAAGGGGAAGGATTTGGAAGAATGCAATCGGGAACTTACCCTGACTTGCATGACATAATTGTTTGAATATTGTCGATATTACTCTTGTCTTTGGTTACGAGGGGAGGTGCAGCCTCTCTCCATGGGTAATATTAGGATAACGGGGATCAGATGAGTCCCAAGATGGTTTTTGAGTTTTAAAATAGATTTTTCACAAAACTTGATTATTGAATTAATGGTAATCTTTCTACTTGGATAAGATGAAAATAATTTAAGCGCATAGTGTGTGCAAGTGTTAGAAGGTGGAGACTCATTATATGAACAAATCTCTGAAACTGGTAAATAGTAATTTTGTGTTTCTTTATCTTTTGTTCTTTCTTTTTGAACGAGATATGAAAATGTCTTGTGCGATGATCTTTGATTTAGCTAAGCATTGTGCGCTACTAAGTATATGCATGATGAGCTTCATAAATATGTATGATGGTGATATCTGGTGATTGAATCAATAGATGAACAATAGTAGTGTTAGAGGAATGTGAGGTTGCCTCTAAATTGGGTAACTGAAAAATAGTGGATAATCTCTTTCTGATGGAATGCTTGAAAGGCTTGAAATAACAAAGTCCAACAAAGACTTTTGATATCATTGGGTCTTGCCCCCACTTTAAAACTTAAGCTTATTGTACCTTAACAAGGACTTTTTAGGTTTGTAATATGGATGAAGTTGATAAAGTTCATTTAAAAAGATAAGAGTGTAGGCTGAAAAGTATTGTACCCTTCTCTACTTCTACTTCGACTTATTCTTCTTTTTCCTATTTCCAAATAAGTTTATACTAGAGTTCACTTGACAAGAGAATATCTTTTAGGGTTGTAATGTTGCTTGATGGGTAAATTTGATGGGTTTTGAAAGAAAAGGATAAGTAGGCACAAAAGTTTATTTATTTACAAAAGTGGCCCAAATTTTTTTATTTATTTACAAAAAAGACCCGGTCAAAATCGGGTGTTCACATCAGGTAACAAGCTTAACTAGTTAAATGAATCTTCCCGAAGAGAATTAGAAGGAGAAAGCATTTACCAGAAAACTTTGAGTTTGGGTAGTGACTGAGAGGTGATACACAAGACCATATTGATATAAGAAAAATGATCTCAGCGGCAAGACCTTGCCTTCCAGAGTCACGAAGATGCTCTTGTTCCTTTTCCCACCAGGATTCCCAACTTTTTTCAGGAGATACATCAATACCTCCACGGTTAAATATCTATTTGTTCCAATCTGTCCAATCATCAACGATCTTTTGCCACTCAAAGCCTGATGGATTGAAAAGGAAGGGAGCAAAAAGCCATGTTCCAACCATGAACCATATGGATAGGGTAATTAAAATGTAGGCAACCGCATTTCTATATGAATGACCAAATATATGGTATACTATAAGTAGAATCATCAATTCAATTCCTTTAACAAAATGGCTGCGAGAATAGAGCCTATAATTAGCAGCAAACTTGGCGTGGAACACCATAAAACCACGACCAGTGCCTCTGTACTGTGCACCCCCATGAAGCAACGTTCGTCCGTAATAGTGGGTTTTTGTTCCTAGAGAAAATGTAAAAAACACAGGATTGCATCAGTATAAATTCACTTAGAGCCTGACGGAATCCCCTCTCTAAACCAATTTCCATTATCATAGGCAAGGCCAACAAGAGTCCAATTTGCACGACGGACTGAGAAGCAAGAGCTACTTGAAGAGGCTTGTTGACTCGAATAGCTTTCGTTTTGTTTAGCTTCTCTTCAAGCCCACTGAGTACAAGATAGAGGCGGCCATAAAGGAATATATAAACTGTGAGCACAGTCAGCTGTCAAAAAGTAGAATCAGTCATTGTAGTGGATCACATATAACACAAGAAGTAAAATAGGTTCCAATCATACCAAGATACTGAAATAGAAGCCAATGGTGGTGTAATAACATGATAACATTTGGAAGAAATCAAAGCTGTGGCCGAGCCTATATATGTCTCTACTCATAGTCTACTCACCATTCCCATTAGCTATCTTTGCCTCAAACATTGAGATTTGATTAAGATCCACATCCCTTCCTTTACCAACTTGTATGTATTCATGATGAGTTACATTTCCATCTCGTAATGTGGAATTGAAATCTGCAGACCATTTCAAAGAAGGAAGTAAAAGGCAAAGACAAGCCATATTATTGATACCTCCATAAGCAAAATGGAACTCTTTAAAAGAAATGAAAAAAAGTTTTTTCCATGGAGAAACTTATATATAATTCACCTACCTGCAAATATATCCTCACATAAGTTGATTACTTTAGAAGCTTTGCTTACACCTCCTCTAGTCAAGTGGAATAGTCTATCAAATACATCTGGATGACCATAATGGAACCAAACTCTGAAATCGAGCATGAAAGCATCACTTAGCACTTCAACCAATTAGGTTAATGCGAGTAAGGAAGAATATAAATAGAAGCTTCAATAAAAGAACAGGGTACTAAAATGTCACTTTTGAAAGAACATGATACTAAAGTAAAATTGGTCCATATAACAAGGTACCAAAGTGTCATTTTTTAAAGAATAGGGTACCAAAATGGAATTAGTCCATAGAATAGGGTACCAAAGTGTAATTTATCTAAAATTTAATATGGAAGGTGGAGAATGAAAGGTGAAAGGAAAAATTAAAAAATAAGAATAAAAAGTAATAAGCAAAAGCAGTACCATCCTTCCTGTTTTCTTTTTTTCATTCATTTTTTTTTAACTTGGTTCAAAGCTTTTCAAGAAGAGCAAAAGATAAATAAGTAGATCAAGATTTTCTATTGAGGGTTTTTTTTTTCTTTCGTAGAAATTTCATATAGTAAAGTTTGTTGGAAAATTAATTTATATTGACTTAATTAAGTGATATTTTATTTTATTTAAAATTAATTATATATATAATCTAATAAATATGACCACAATATCTATAATTTTTTAAATATGATCAAATAGAATTTTGTATGCAGCAGAGATATTTTTTTTTGAAATGCATCAACTCAAAATTAAATTATAAAAAAGCCAAATGACACTTACAATTGAGCAGAAAACTCCAATCTAATGATATAGAAGAATAATTTGTAAACATTGTTGAGCTATAAAAACAAATAAAAATACAACGGACTTTATTAATAGGAAGAAATTCATCATCGATCTTGGTGTGCCAATAAATTATTTACAAATATATCTGAACCCGCTCCATTGGTTGTTTTGTGCAGAAAATATTTTCAGTATTTTTGTGGGGAGTTTAAATAATAAGGGTAAAATGCACTTTGGTATTCTGTTGTTAGGACTGAATCCACTTTGGTACCCAGAAAGACAAAATTTGACACTTTGGTATCCTGAGGTTTGCGTCGTTAGCACTTTGGTACCCTGTGGTTATTCTCCGTCAAGATTTAACGGAAAATTGTTATCACTTTTGTAAAAATTACAAAATTGCCCCAAATACTTTGAAAATTATCAAAAAGTCCCTAGATCATAATATCTTAGGACTAAAATGAAAATTACAACAAAAATTTAGGGTCAAAATGTAATTATGAAAAATATTGGAAAAAGAATAAAATTACAAATTAGTCCTAAATTTGGAAAATAAAATGCAGTTTAGTCCTAAAAGTGTGTGGTTCGATGGTGAGAAAATAAGCTTTACAAAATTTTTGCAAAAATTACAAAATGCCCCTAAATAGTTTTAAAATTTACAAAAAAAATGTCCCTAGATCATCATGATATTTGAGGACTAAAATAAAAATTACAAAAACTTTTTGGGGTCAAAATGTAATTTTGGAAAATAGAAAAAAGGAGATAATTACATATCAATCCTAAATCGGGTAAATAAATGCAATTTAGTCCTACCCATATTCAAATACAACTATTTAAATGAAATTTTGAAAGTAAACTTGAATAATTTGAAGAATATTCCCATTAATTAATTTACAAATTTAATAATTAATATTTAGTGCAATATGTGATTAATTAAGGACTTGGTTAAGAGAAGTTTTATGAGAAAGGGAAAATTTTGATTCATCAAAACTAACAATTTTTCTGTAATTTTTTTTAATAACTCTTTAGTTCTTGAAATGAAATTGTTGAAAGCTCCACCAATTTTTTTAGTTTGTTGTGTTTTGATTCGTTTTACCAAAGGGAGAGGACCAAAACGCACAAAAGAAATCTTGTTGAAGAGTGAAATATGGTTTAAGCAAAATAGAAACTAACGAATAAGATGTACTAGAAATTGACGGCTAAGATTGAGCCATGTCAACATTTTTTGTTAAATCTTGACAAAAAATAACCACAGGGTACCAAAGTGCTAACGACGCAAACCTCAGGGGTACCAAAGTGTTAAATTTTTTCTTTCAGGATACCAAAATGAATTCGGTTCTAACCACAGGGTACCAAAGTGCATTTTACCCAAATAACAATAATGAAACTATATTTCTACTTTAACTAATATTTTGTCAATATTTATTATTAACAACTAACATATGTCTTATCGTTATTTACCTCAATTGAATTTAATTTTTTTTGAAGACTTAATCATGATAGTATATATGATCTTAAATAATACATTACTAATAAAATCAATTATATTCTCGAAGATATAATTGACTTAAACGTAAAATATTAAGGTACAATTGAAAAAAAAAATTTAAAAATAGAATTGAAACTAACATTATACTCTAGAACTATTAAAAATACCTTTAATTTCTCTTTTTATATTGACTTGATTGTGAAAGAGACATAAGGAGATCAATTCCATCTGTTACTAATTTTTTTTGCAACAATTTTTTTAGAGCCTCGTGAAGATTATATTGGAATTTTTTAATTTTGTAGAATTAGATAGCGACATAAATTTAAAAATTAAAATTAAATAAAAAAAAAATAAGTTTCAAAATTTTCTTTTTTCATTAAATAATTAATTTCATTTTTATTATTATTTTATAAATAAAAAATGAAAAAAAATATAATTTTTAATTATTTTAAAAATTGAATTCGATTCTAGTTTAATTTATTTGTTTTTTAATTATTACTTAATTATTTTATGAGATTTTTATAAGATTTTAACATTTTTGAATTTAATATTAAGGGTATATTAGACAGAAGGGCCTTGTGGTTTGACCCATTTTCAGATAGGGTTTCTATGGTTTAAAAAGTGACAAACAGGGTCTTTGTGGTTTGCTCTGTTAACAAAAAGGTTCCTGGGGTATATTTCCGTCCAAATTTTGACAGAAATTTTAGCTAAAATACTATTTTAAGACCCTAACTATTAATTTTTATGCGTTTGACTCCCTATTTGTATGAGAGGACTTTGAAAAAAAATTTAGTGATAAATAATAAATGAGATTTTCACCCCGAGTTTCTAAACCCTATCTCTCTCTGAACTCTCTCTCTCTCTCTCTCTCTCTCTCTCTCGTTCCCAAACCCAAATGTCCCCGATGCTACTCCCTCAACACCAAATTCTACAACTACAACCTCTCTCAGCCGCGCCATTTCTGCAAGAGCTGCCGCCGATAATGGACCCAAGGCTGCGTCCTCCGCAACGTCCCCGTTGGCGGCGGTTCTCGCAAATCCAAGCGCTCGAAGCCCAAACCCTCTCCCTACGAACCTCCTCTGGAGCCGCCGCAGCCGCAACAGCAAGATCACCACCACAACTCGAACTCGCATTCGAGCAGCGAGAGCTCCAGCCTGACTGTCGCCGCGACGGAAGCGGTATCGGCTCCGTCGTCGATGAACGAGGAGGCTGCGGAGAGTATAAACGATTCGAATCTGACGTTGAATCGTCCGAGTTCGAAGGCTGATTTCGAATCGGAAGTGACTATCGGGAGTTTGCACGAACGCGAAGATCGGGCTCAAGCTTTACAGCTCCGACGACAATGGCGTTTACATCACAGATCTGGTGGGTTGGGGTGGCTTAGTGAGTTCTAATAATAATTACGACTACTTCGAGTGAGCCCAGCTCGACATTTTTAGCGGCTGAGAGAGGTTGTAGTTGTAGAATTTGGTGTTGAGGGAGTCGCATCGGGGCATTTGGGTTTGTTTGGGAACGAGAGAGAGAAAGAGTTCAGAGAGAGATGGGATTTAGAAACTCAGGGTGAAAATTTCATTTATTATCACTAAACTTTTCTTTTTTTGCGTCAAAGTCCTCTCATACAAATAGAAAGTCAAACGCATAAAAATTAATAGTTAGGGTCTTAAAATAGTATTTTAGCTAAAATTTCTGTCAAATTTTGGACGAAAATATACCTTAGGACCCTTTCTATTAACGGAGCAAACCACAAAGACCCTGTTTGTCACTTTTTAAACCACATGGACTGAAAATGGGCCAAATCCCATGGCCATTTTGTGTAATTTACCCTAATATTAAAATTAAAATTAAAATTTTGATATATTTCTAAGTTTTCTAGATATTGTTTAATTAAAAAATATATTTATTACTATTTTTTCCAATTTTTTAAAATTAATTAAATGAATAAACTAAAATAATAATAAAATAAAGGCCAAAATGCACTTTTGGTTCCATAACTTTTTTCTGTTGCAATTTTGGTCCCACAACTTTGGCAAAGGTCTCAATTTGGTCTCATAACTTTTTTTGTTGCAATTTTGGTCCCATAACTTCTAAAAACGTCTCACCGTTGGTTCCAAGTTAATTTCCATTCGACCTATAACTTCACCTATATTTGCCACGTCATCATCCAACTCAGTATGTCAAATCATCTTTAGCGGCAGATAATGGATGGAAATCAGTATTGGGACCAACAGTGAGACGTTTTCAAAAGTTATAAGACCAAAATTGCAACAAAAAAGTTATGGGACCAAATTGAGACCTTTGCCAAAATTATAGAACCAAAATTGCATTAAAAAAAGTTATGGAAACCAAATTAAAACCTTTTCCGAGAAGGAAAGCTTAAAGTCTTCAACTCTAATAAACCCTCGTAATTCTCTTTGCCCAAACCCTATATACTATTGACTTGATTGTCAAAGAGAGGACCAACAAGTGTGAAGCAGGAGCCAGGAAGGAAGAGAGAGGACCAACGAGTGTGAAGCAGGAAACGCCGCTTGCACAAACCCTCATAATTCTGCACAAGATATTATCCTTATTTCATCTGATTTGTAGTTTTTTTTTTACAGTGAAATATCTTGAGCGGAATTTGCACAACTGCCGTAAATATTATTGATTCAGTGGAATATACTATTTTTTGCTATTCACTTTGTTCATATATAAAGGGTTGTTTCAGCTTTAAATGGCGATTGATGGCAGTTTTAGGCTTCATTTATCGGTTGAGAGTTTTCTTGATCGTTTTCCAAATCTCAAGTCTCACCCACAGTTTGATTTCTTGGCAAGAAAGGTTACTCTTTTTCATCAAGAATAGATTCTGTTTCAATTAATGACTGACTCTGCAACACCATATTGTGTTTACATGAATTGTTTGTTCTATCTGCAGGGATATTCGGTTACCGAAGAAGAAGTTGTTAACACCTTAGTCGGGGTCTTTCTTCACCCCAGTTATACTATTCCGTTGATGGGATGTTTCAGCCCCATAGCTCGAAAATTGACAGATAAAGCTATCTTCCTGCTTCGCCTTGTGCCAAACTTAAGGTCTAATGCTCAGGAGACTATCATGGAGGATGATTTAGATGAAGTTGTCAATGTGTTCGAGTTTTACAGTCAACGTGGAAGGGGTCTAGATCTTCATGAACGAGCTTGTCTGGCCTTCTGTCGTGCTCTTGACATGGCTCCTTTTCTACTGAGGTTGGATCTTTCCCCATAAAAATTTTTATTAACCTGCTTTTATATAACTCTTGCCCTTCAACTTGAACCTTCTAGCTTTATGCTCTCTCATTTTTCCATCTCTTCATATATTTATCAGTGATCATCATATGAATATGGGAGAAGGAATTTGTTGGTATTATCATGGAAAACTAGCAATGCACTATGCTTTCTTGTTTATGTGGATATGATCTTATGCAAAATCGTGTTAGATGTCAACTTTCAATTGAAGTCTGAATTTGTTTTTTATAGCACTGTATGTCTTGTATCGACCCTGTAAGTTGGCATGGAGATGTTTTACTCCGGACCATATACATATTCATTAGATTTATTTCTGTTTATGCTTACATTGTTCAGAACAAAAATCTCCTGAATGAACCAAAACTTATATTCTCATTTACACGGTTTTCCCATTTGATAAAATTTCTGGTATTATTGAATATATTTTCTTTTTTTACAACATAGCATTCTTAAGAAAACCACACATTGAAGGAAGGAAAAAAAAATTAAAAGACAGAGATAAAGAATGATGAAACCTCTTTTTCATTTCTCAAATTTCGTGCATCATGAAAAGTATTTATTTTTGGGACTCGGGAGATAAGCTTCAATATATAGTTCTACTATGTTTGGGAATTCACAAATAATGTCTTGGCCATCTGGATCTTTATACAGTTATTGGATATATAGTTGTGTGTTTACTAATCTTTATGGTGTTCTGTTCTTATTTAACTACACAGGTGCTGTATCTTTTACATTAGACTGTCATTGATGACTGCTAATTGAAGATTTGTGGCAATTTTTCTTTTCATGTAGTTCTTCATATAAAATTATGTATTTAATTTGGATAATTGGTGCAGCTCTGTGCTAAACTACTTCAAATTTGCTCCTCCTCCATTTGAACGGTTTTCAGTGAAGCAAGCTATCTCATCTATGATGGTTATGGTCAGTAGAAGTTTGATGATATATTTATCTGCCGTTACTTTCTTTCTTCTCACAACCTATGAAACAATTTAGGGCTTGTTACCAAGTTTTGTCCATTTGGTCAGGTTCGAACCTATGAACTTGTTGCTCAAATATCATACCGCCTACTTATCATGAAGACTGAAATTTTCTCAAAGCTCTGGGATTGGTCTTGTTTCATGTATCTATTGGAAGAGTCCACTAACATCAGTGAAACTGTGGCGGCCAGAGCAACAGATCTTATTTGGTGTGGGGTACAAATAGTAACCATTGTGTTCAAATTGAGTTATAGGTCCAGTGAAAGCTTGAATATTGGAGCTGAAGAGGCTTATAAATGTTTATTGCGGTCGGTAGTGCGTACTTCGCTTAAGCTTCATGTTGCAATCAAAATGTAGTTCAGGTTTTAATACAATCTTCATCTTCTGTTCCAGTTGGGAAGCATTTTGTCAGGATACTTCAATAGAGAAAGCTGGATTGTATTACAGGCCAGTGGTGCAAACTGTGCATGGTTCTCCAGATAGGAGCATTGATTTCAACCCGGAGAACTGTTTAAAGTCCTTTGTTCATGATGATTTTCAGTCTGTTAGCTCGCAAAAGCTTCATGGGGTTGAGCCACCTTTGAGGAGTCAAAGGCTTGCCACACGGTACATCTTATTTTACTTTGATAGTTATTCCTTGTATTTTTTCTTTCTTATTTTATTTTTCATTTCAATTGGGATTTTAATTTCAATATTGTTTGTTTGCTTAGCACTGTGGGGCGTTAAAATTTCTTAAATAATTATTTTTTTTAAAGATATTTCTTAAATTCTTTTTTGGTTCCACACATTTTTTCCCTTGTTACTCTTCAATGGTGTCTCTTACTGATTTAACCATGTTTTGTATTTCTTGGCACTCATTTATATTTTATTTTTGTTTTCTTCTATTTTGTGATTTTAGGGACAACATATCTAGAAGTAATACATTCATATTGACATCAGCAGTGAAGAAAAGTTTTGAGAGGGTCCTGTTGGCTTTGAGTCAGAAGTGGCCTGTTCTTTTATATGGTCCTTCTGGTTCTGGAAAATCTGCTCTTATTGCCAACCTTGCTCAGTATAGTAATAATGAGGGTATGTCTACATATATGTCTGCTTGTTTACTAGTTATTGTTATTTTTATATTCTCTCAATCTTGTATAAATTGTTGAACTTTCCGAGTTAGAAGATTGTATTTTCAGTACTTTGTGATAAATTGTTGTCACATGCTTCGTGGGATATCGTAAATCTGGATCACGTGTTCTCTTATTTCAGTTCTAGTTTGGATCATTTTATGGCTACACTTGTTATGGTGTAGTGCTGTTTAAATTCATATCACTTGGAACTATCTCAAAGTTAAGTCAAATACAATTGATAGAAGAGAGTATGAGGAACTGAGCTGTTATGATGTCCTTTTGGACTTTACATCTGCTATGAACTTGTTTTTAAATGCTATCTACTTATCTGATTTACATGTTTGTGGGTCGACTTTTTTGTTCATGCTTCAATCCTCTTTGCAGTTCTATATATCCAGATGGATGATCAAATTGATGGTAGAACACTGGTTGGAAGTTATGTGTGTACAGATACGCCTGGGGAATTTAGATGGCAGCCTGGGTCACTTACGCAGGTTTTCTTTCTACTTTTTTGGCTACCTTATCTAGTTATAAATGATCAGAGAGATGCTGTGATGTCATGTCAGTACATACGGTACTTTAATCCTTCTCTGCTATAATTTTTGCAGGCTGTTCAGTATGGTTTTTGGATTGTTTTTGAGGATATTGACAAAGCACCACCTGATGTGCATTCTGTTTTAGCCCCTTTATTGGAAGGGGCTGGCTTATTTAAGACAGGGCATGGGGAGGTAATTTTTTTGCACTTTGACTCTGTCTTTGCAGATATGTGATTGGTTTTTGACCAGTGATGCCGATAGAGTTCGCTATATTCTTTTTTTGTTTAAATTGTGAGTAGGCTTCTTTCTTTTAGGATAATTATTTTGGTACTTGGAGAGTTGGAGTTAATGGAAAACCTTTGGGGTGCCTATTTACCTTCATGAAGTTTCTCTGGGTAACTTTTAAAGATGAGGATAAGGCACAAATATTGAGGTGTTGTGTTTGGTATGAGAGGAATTCATGGATTTATCTTTTATTGGCCTTGCCTATGTTATTTGATACGATTGTGTTTATGACCTCTTATAGGTGCTTTGCTCATTGATGTTTTAAGGGCATGTCCCTTTTTTCATATACAGAGGAATTTAAAAGCTTTTGTATGACTCCTTTCTTCTTTTTTATTTTTTATTTTCTTATTTTTTATGAGCGTATCATAATGATGTTCAACCAAAAAGAAGATGGGGAAACGAGAGAGAATGACAGCTGAGAGAAATATGAGAAGCAGCTACTGTATTCAAAATTAATTCTTTATTATAGCTGGGTCTTAATACATGGAGTCCCAGTAATAATCACCGGCAAAAGATATAGCAGAAAACTGTTAGAGCTTTCAAGCAATGCACTGATCTACACTTAACAAAAGATTTTGAGTTCAAGTTGTTCTTGCTATGGTGTCGGAGTTTCTATGATCAACTGGTCTACAGTTTGATCATTGCTGGTCTCAATCAAGCTAAATTAAATTTTAGCACAAAGTATGTGGGCCATACTTTATCCTCTGTTAAAACCTAAAGGAGCTTTTATGGGGTGGTGCGCTAGAAATTATAACAAAAAAAATTCGTGGATCTTCACTTGACCGCTTAAACTTTGGTATTGAAGTGGCTTTTGGTAAAAACTAACAACAAAACAAATGCATAAATTACTCAAGACAGTCCTAGAACTCAACCTAGTTCTTACCTTTAATGATTTTGCTAACCAATGCCCTAATGGTGTGTATGCATTAAATTAATGGTGTACTCTCATCTCACATTTCAAATTTATCAGTTATAACCATTAAAATCTATTTTTTTTTAATAATGTTGATGCAAAAAATAAAAAAACAAGTTAATAAGGGTAGTTTTGTCTTTAAAATGAAATAAGTCATTTTTTGCAAAGAACAACTATTGTCTATTGCTTTAATCTCCACAGCTTTTAATGCTTTCCTAAATTAATTTCACTGGTTAGCAAAATCCTATTTTTTATGCATAATAAGCCTTATTGTTTAGGGGAGTTCAAACCACTTATTCTCCATCTAGTTGTATTTATCTTTGATAGATACATTTCATAAAATGAGGGAAGGTAACATGTGAAAGAGGGAAATTGATGCATTTTTTTGGCAATCTTTTTATTAGAGGGAATAGACAAGAAGAGAATTTCACTGGTCTGATTGATTGTTAAGTATTACAGGGTCCTCTTGCATCTCGTACTCTCACTACTTTCAACCCAAAGATAAGATATACATTGTGTCCGTGTGACATGTTCTTTGATCACTGATTCTTGAAGCATCACACTAAATTTTCAGGAAATAAGGGTGGCAGAAAGTTTCAGAAT
>QANZ01034171.1:0-32469 GCA_003254925.1 Chamaecrista fasciculata
TTCCTCTAGTTGTTCCTTAGTCATTAAATGGGAGCTTGGAAATGACAGGTCTTCCACCTTAGTTTCAAACTCGTTTACAGCAGGAGTTTCTTCCTTATCCTTCTTGTAGTTGAAACCAAAGAAGAACTGGGCATACCTAGGGTGTTTTTCTATTATGGCTCTAAAGTTTTCTCCTCCTTTGATTTCTACGAAATATTTCTTCAGGCTCAGGTTTTTCTAGAGTTTGCACTAAGGTTTCTTGAATAGGGTTTCCTATGGGCTCGGTTTCTCTAGTAGTAATGGCCTGAACTGCCTTAGAACTGCTAGGGGTACTTACGTTGTTTACTCTAGCATGGAAACTTTGGTCAGTCTAAATTGCTCGAATGACTGTCTGTTCAAGATCCTTATGCTTACTCTTCATAATGTCTATCTCTTTAAAAAGAAGATCGATCTTATGTCCCAAATCATTGAATTTCTTCGAAGTTCGAGCTTTGGATTCTTCAAACTTCCTAATGAGGAGTTGAGTGTCAGTTTCGTTTGAAGAAAGGTTTTGTCTTTGAGGAGCTGGGTTGTTAAAGTTTTGGTTTTGAAAATAATTTCCAGTCCTAAATCTATTATCATATCTTCTAGGATATTGACTAGGGCCTTGTTGATACATGGTCGATACTTCCTCGGGTTGATGGGGGCAATCCCTAATTCCATGTTGATGCGAATCGCACCCGGAGCAGGGTGCGGTCATAAGAGCGACCATTTTTGGCGAAGTGGCTAACTTGGCATTCATCTCCTTAACAGCTATGGCTAAACTGTCCATGTCTGAAGCCAATTTCTCCATCATCGGGTCTGACTCATTTGCTACTATTCCCTTGACTGCACGGGTACGTCTGCTCCTAGATCCAACAATGCTCCATTAACTACAACTTTCCCTATCATGCAAGGAATGGTAAATGAACTAGGATCCTTGCGTTTTATAGGTAACTTTGGGTTTAAAAGGGCTGAAATGGTAGGACTTAGTTAAAGTTTCTTTTGGGATTTCTTTTTCTCAACTAAGTTTTTGAATACCTTGGTGTACCTAGGGACTTTCCTAACCAATTCTAATAAGGGGGCATTGGCTTTTAGTTTTCCTATTAAGTCCTCTATCTCCTTATCCTTCTTTTCCTCTAGTTGTTCCTTAGTCATTAAATGGGAGCTTGGAAATGACAGGTCTTCCACCTTAGTTTCAAACTCGTTTACAGCAGGAGTTTCTTCCTTATCCTTCTTGTAGTTGAAACCAAAGAAGAACTGGGCATACCTAGGGTGTTTTTCTATTATGGCTCTAAAGTGTTCTCCTCCTTTGATTTCTACAAAATATTTCTTCAGGCTCAGGTTTTTCTAGAGTTTGCACTAAGGTTTCTTGAATAGGGTTGCCTATGGGCTCGGTTTCTCTAGTAGTAATGGCCTGAACTGCCTTAGAACTGCTAGGGGTACTTACGTTGTTTACTCTAGCATGGAAACTTTGGTCAGTCTAAATTGCTCGAATGACTGTCTGTTCAAGATCCTTATGCTTACTCTTCATAATGTCTATCTCTTTAAAAAGAAGATCGATCTTATGTCCCAAATCATTGAATTTCTTCGAAGTTCGAGCTTTGGATTCTTCAAACTTCCTAATGAGGAGTTGAGTGTCAGTTTCGTTTGAAGAAAGGTTTTGTCTTTGAGGAGCTGGGTTGTTAAAGTTTTGGTTTTGAAAATAATTTCCAGTCCTAAATCTATTATCATATCTTCTAGGATATTGACTAGGGCCTTGTTGATACATGGCCGATACTTCCTCGGGTTGATGGGGGCAATCCCTAATTCCATGTTGATGCGAATCGCACCTGGAGCAGGGTGCGGTCATAAGAGCGACCATTTTTGGCGAAGTGGCTAACTTGGCATTCATCTCCTTAACAGCTATGGCTAGACTGTCCATGTCTGATGCCAATTTCTCCATCATCGGGTCTGACTCATTTGCTACTATTCCCTTGACTGCACGGGTACATCTTCTTTGGTTTTCTCGCTTGAGGGCGATCTCCTTGATTAAGTCCCATGCGGTCTCAACATCTAGCTCAGTAATGGATCCATTAGACGCGGCATCAAATTGATTAGCCTCGTCAGCTAGGAGTCCACTACAAAAGTACTCTACTATTTGCTCCTCAGTATACTGATGGTTAGGCCACTTTACTAAAAGGTCCTGGTATCTAGTTAGGTATTCGAGTAACGTTTCGTTATCTCGTTGTTCTATAACTGAGATTTGCTGTTTAGCGGCAGATGCTTTAGCATTGGGAAAATATTTGTCGAGAAAAGATCTCCTAAGATTCTCCTAATTTGTCGAGAAAATATTTGTCAAGAAAACACAGATTTGCTCAAAAACCCCAATTTTCGTCACTTGTGAACCCTAGAGTAAAAACAGTCCCAAAACTTAATATTGTGGAGATTTAAGAGCTTCTAGAGGTTCCCAACATGATATACTATCATCACTGGGTTCATTCCAACCAACAAAATCAAGAAACAATGAAGGATTTGCTGATTTTCGAACACACCTCTGTTTTGGCCGAAAATGGAGAATGGAGGAGCTTGCTCAAACTTATGTGGCTTCCAAGATGAACATGGAGGTGGGAAGAATGAAGGGTGCAGCTCAATGAAACAACTAATGTCAAGAGACCAGTAGAAATTTGAAGAAGACCATATAAGAAATCAATTTAAACCCATGAGTGGAAAAGAGTAGAAAAATGGAGAAGAGAGACACAAACAAAGGGAGGAGGGACAACCACCACCATGGGGGAGGTCGCCAGCGATGTTCTCCGACGTCTAGCAGTGGCGGCAACATTGTCTGTGCAACCACCGGAGTTGGGCAACGACGAAAGAGGAGGGCGAAGGAGGGACACGCGTTTTTGGAGAAAAAAAAGGAAGTGGGAGTCGTGTGGGTTATTTAAAGTGGTTGTGGGGTCATTTTTGACTGTTAGGAAATCAAGGGGGAAGAAAAGGAATTATGATGTAGTCTTTAAGGTTGAAATCACAGAAAAACACAAAAACATCCAAATCTTTTCAATTTAGTCCTTAACAACTCAAAATTTAGAAGTATAATTTCTAGACAAAAATTATATCGCTAGCTTCGTTGCGTTGAGTAGATTCCAAATATGTAATTTTGTTTTTAAGAACTTCACCACCAACATCTTTCAGTTCTTACTTGACAGTGTTTTATCGCAGTACCAAAATAAAAGTCAAATAAATTTTTAAACTCCTTTTGCACCCAAATTTTTACCACAAGCCAAATAAAATATGGGGATTTCAAATATGACAATTAAAGTTCTAAATTTCAGAGTTCACTAATTTCTAAAATTTATAACCCAAAAACTCCTAATACAGGTTTATAATTAGCTTAAAATTCTATCCAAAATTCTTAAAATCACTAATTCTATACATGAACACCCAAAATTATGTTCTAAATCTCCGGGATATCACAAAAACTATGGAGCTTAATAGTGATGGAAGCTTGATGGTGATGAGTTGTCAGCTATCTAAGTCCCACATCGCTTAGACTTACAAATACTCCCTCACCTCGCATATATAAATAGATCTCCGCTACTCTTCATTGGCCTAACTGAGTCCAACATCGCTTAGGGAGTATTTGTAAGTCTAAAAAATAATAATAAATTCAGACCATATCTGTCAAATTTTCCTATCGGATTTCAAAGCATCAAGACTCGACTCAACTATTCCATAGTAAATTTTCCTGTCGGATTTCAAACCAATTATAGTTAAGATTGATCAATTCTCTCATATGTGTCATAGCAAGTGAGTTGACAAAGAGAAAAAAAAAATCTTCATTCTTAGTCGTAAATTGGAGGTAAATTTGTGGTTAATTTTTTATCTTCAAATTTTGATTAATAATGAAAATTTTCCTTTCTCTCTTTGTAAACTCACTTACTAAGACACATGTGTATACAAGAGAGAAATGGTTCATCTCAACAATCTAGATTATAAATAACGGCATAAATCTGACGAAATCACATCTTGGGACCAAAAAGGAATAAATGTGAAAGATTGAGGACCAAAGTGGAACAAAAAAGTATCAAAACCAAAATGAACTTTAGTCCTTTAATTTTTTTTGTCTCGTTTTAATCTTGAAACTTTTACATTTATTTCATCGTTAGACCAAAACATGATTATATCTAAATAATTCCACTATTTTTTATTTAGACAATGAAAATGGACAATTTCTCTGTTATACATATGCTAATAAGTAAACAGACAAAAAGAAAAAAAAAATCCTTCTTAATAACAACACATAAATAACAATCAAACCATGCTCAAATTTTGAATTAGGCATGGCACCTTAGCAGAGCAGGGGTGGAGAGTGCTCTCACTGTCCCCGTCCCCGCAATGAGGAGCTTTGGTCCCCTGTCCTCGTTCCTCGAATCCCCATGGGTCTTCAACGGGACCCCATTGTTTCACCGTACAAGAATGAGTGTAATCTAAAAGATTTTAACTTCTTTATAATTTGAGAAGAAAGCAAATGGTCAAATCCAGGAAATGGATGCATATCTTGTAAGCAATTGAACAACGGGAAATGTTGTAGATTACCAGAGCTTGGTGGTGATTAAGTTGGTAGAGTCGATGAGAACACAACAACAAAACTCTGGTTCTTAATAGTGATGGAAGCTTGACGGTGATGAGTTGTCGACTATCTGAGTCCCACATCGCTAAGACTTAAAAATACTCCCTCACCTCGCATATATAAATAAATCTCCGCTACTCTTCATTGGCAGATCTGAGTCCCACATCGCTTAGAATTACAGAACCATGGTCTTTAATAGGGAGTATTTGTAAGTATAATCGATGTGGGACTTAGATTTACAATTCATTGTAATAGTTATTCATTTCTCTCAATTACAACGTTTTATTGATCACGATGTAACATGACTTTTACTATATTTTTTAAGTCTTTAGTGTAAAGTTGAATATTTCATATGAGAAATAGATCAAAACACACGCAATACGCGAGAGTAAAAGTCATGTTACATCGTTACTACCCCCTAAACCCCTCTTTCGAAAGTGAAAGTTATCTATAGCTATTCCGTAGTAAATTTTCCTGTCGGATTTCAAAGTATCGAGATTCCACTCAGGGATCGAAATAAAAAATAATAGTAAATTCAGTCCAGAAAAACATCAAACGCTCTGTGAAAACCGCAAATCACGACGACAACATTAATAACTTTCTAGATCTTGCTAGTGCCGCTGCTTTGTAAGGACTTTCTTGCAAACATTGATCTCCTTTGTGAGAACAAATCAATTATACACATTAAATCAAATTATCCTAAAAACTTCGAAACTAACTTTTGTATTTAGAATAACATTAAATGACATCGTAACTTTGTTCAATAGTTTAGTAATAAAGAGAAGAAACCAATTATAGACATGGTTTGAAAATTAGGTTAGAATTAAGTAAGTACAATTTCTTTACTTTTATTTCCAACGTAAAATGGAATATTTTTTTGTTGAATTATAAAGATGTATTCATAAGAAAATGTCAAATACTCATTTTAGTTCTCAAACAATGAGGTGAGTTTAATTTTAGTTCTGAAATTGTTTTATTTTTTTATGGAAATTTCAAGCTTTCACACTTGATTTGATTTAGTTCCCAAAATGTGATTTCATATGGTTTATGATGTTATTTCAAACCTAAATAGTTAAGATTGATCAATTCTCTCATATCTGTCATAGCAAGTGAGTTGACAATGAGAAAAAAAGAATCTTCATTCTTAGTCGTAAGTTGGAGGTAAATTTGTGGTTAATTTTTTATCTTCAAATTTTGATTAATAATTAAAATTTTCCTTTCTCTCTTTGTAAACTCACTTATTAAGAGACATCTGTATACAAGAGAGAAATGATTCATCTCAACAATCTAGGTTTTAAATAACGGCATAAATATGACAAAATCACATCCTGGGACCAAAAAGGAATAAATGTGAAAGGTTGAAGACCAAAGTGGAACAAAAAAGTATCAAGACTGTAATATCCCCAGATATTATAGAAATATTAGACTTAGTATTTTGATTGAAATTAGATTATATAGTGAATCTAGAAGTTCTTTTGAGCTTGTGGTTAAATTTTGGGAGCAAACAGGATTTAAAATTTTATCTGGGTTTTTCTCTAGACTAGACCCGACAAATGTCACTTTCAGGTGAAACTTGAAAAACGTTAGAAGTAAAGTTTTGAAAAAAAAATCAATTTCATATTTAGAATCTACTCTTCGAAACAAAGCTAGCGATATAAATTTTGTCTATAAACTCTACTTTCAAAATTTCAAGTTTTTAGGGACTAATTTGAAAAGATTTGAACATATTTGGATATTTCTGCAATTCCAACCTTATAAACACTACTTCAGGATTTACTTTTTGCCCCCTTGACTTTCAAAAATTACAAGGCAACCCCACCCACATCTGTAAACCCCAAAACACGTTTCTCTCATTTTCACTTCCCCCCAAGTCGAGACTCACTCCTTGCTTTAGTTCTCCGCCACCTCGTACACCACCACAGTGAGGCGCCGCCGTCTTCCGCCACCTTCTGGTCGTCGGATGTCGCCGGCGGTGGTACTGAACAGTAGGGCCGCTGTCCTCTCCCGTCTATTTCTTCTAGGTAACCATTTTTGCCCACTTCGCCCATTTTTTTGATTTCGAACTGTCACCACCTATTTTGATTGGTTAGTCGCGATTTGCTTCCACTTTGTTGCTTATTTGTGATGTTTATGAGGATCTAATGCACTGATTTTAATTTTTCTTTCATTCTCATGGATTTTGGACCTGATAGGGTTTGGAGTAAACTTGAAATTGGGGTTTTGACCAAATCTCTTTGTTTCCTTGAAATTAATAGTTTGAACAGGTTAAATGGACAATTATAATGAGTCCTTATGCATTGTTTCGAATTTAGGGTCACTATTTTGGAATATGGTTATCGTGTATGGAACTTTAAAGTTGCAATTTGGTCCCTAGTGGTGACTTTGATGATTTTGGTGGTTTTGATGAACTAAATGGAATCCTTTGGGATTATAGAGAGTTTTGAAGCAACAATATTGAGTATAACAAGTAGGAATCAATGTGAGTTTCTAACTTAGTGGGTGTTGGTGTCAAGTTTACAAAGTATACTAAGTTTGATGCTGGACATGTTGAAATGAAGTTCTTTTAATGACACAAATACTTGCATCTTGAACTTGTGATTTGATTAATGAATTGTAAAGAACGAGAAGTTGAAGAAAGTGTCAAGGTAGTGAATTATATGAGTTCTTGATATTGAATTTTAGATTATGACCTAGTCTTGAGCTAATGAGTTTCAAAATACAAGTTAAGGCTCCCAAATGAATCACCCAAGTCTCTTTTGTTAGGTTCTTAGTTTAGACTTGTCAAGAATCCTAGGTGGGTGCGAGTATGGATATGATAAGTTCTTTCGGTGAGGTCTTGTAAGTAGAGTAAGCACTTTAGCATTTGTGAAGAGTTAGACCTTCGGGTCATTTGAAAGTTAATTCTTGAATTGTGAGATTGAATAATTGTTGTGAATGTGTTTATAGATTTTCCTACGATGGTCGTTTGTCGGAAAGCAAAAAGGTGTAGTTATATATCCTTCGGATCGAAGTGAGTGGCTTTCTTATCCTTGTCCCTTGAGGGTTGGTGTGTTATAAATATGCTATCCTTGAGCGTGAATGGATTGATTGAATTATTTTAGAAATTGTGCTAGAAATGGGATGTTATTGATTATATGATTTGATTGGGAACCATATGTGTATGCTTAAGCTCTCCTGTGAAGGGATGGGACAGATGATACGATTAATTACTCTCGGTGATGAGTTAACGTTGAGACAAAAGATTGAATAAATTAAACTGACTGTGTGAGATTCATCTGCTGTGGTCGGTAACAGTGTTGATTCTTTCTTGTGATAATGAGCGGTTAAAATTATGTGATTGATATCCTATGCATGAGCTTCTTGGTCGAGCTACCTTGATGTAAGTATGTAACTTTTATTGTGTGTTTTAGTTGATCATTTGAAATGTAAATTTATGTTGGTATAATAGTTAATTTTTATTCAAAGTGTTGTATGTTCTGAGTTGACTAATTTGAGCTTGTGCTTGTACTTGTGCTTGTGTTTGCTCTTGTGCTTGTGCTTGTGTTTGTGTTTGTGATTGTGATTGGGTTTGTGTTTGTGCATGTGCTTGCTCTCTCATCACCCTAATTGTGATATTGATTGAAAATCTTTACTTTGGTGTGTGTCTTACTGTTGATTGCTTGTGAAATGAATGAGATAATGCTGTGTGCGCTCCCGATGGGTGAAAAGCTGTGTGCGGTCCCCACGGTTTAAGATGATGCTATGTGCGATCTCGATGGGTAAGAAGCTATGTGCGGTCCCCACGAGCTGAGATAATGCTGTGTGCGGTCCCGATGGGTGAAAATCTGTGTGCGGTCCCCACGGGTTGAGAACTTGAGGTGATGCTGTGTGCGGTTCCCTCATGATTGGAGGCAGAATTGAAATATCATAATTGTGTTACTTGTGATTAGATGTGAATTAATTTTTGAATCTTGTTTTGTATTAAGCCTTCACTTGCTTATAAATTTATGGTTGTCATGAGTTGGGTGATGTCGAGGCTTTATTTTCTAATAAACTGATGATTATTATGAATTGGTTATGTTGACTCTTCACCCGTTGAGAAATTAATAATTGTGTTATGCTGAATATTGACATTACGGATATTAAATATTTTATTACTAATGATGGTTAGAATGACATTAGTCAGATGGTTGTGGTGTCGCTGACTACCTTACAGGTAGATATTATTGTGGTAGACGTCGTCTAGTCATTCCTGGATATATGGGCTTCTTTTGAACGAATCTTGATTTCACTCTTAATTGGTATTTTCAAGAAAGCATTTCGCCCTACTAGTTTACTTTTATTTTAAATGACTAGCAAGGCTATATTTCCAGTATCTAAAAAATATGACTTGAGAGAGATCTATACTTCTCCCGTTATGACGTTTTTACTTAATTTTTAAATCTCTCATGAGACTTCTGTTCTCTCATTGGTCTTAAAGAAATTATTTGAAATATCCTTATGAGTTATAAGTTTTGAGTGATTTAAATACTTTATCTTCCTAAGATTTTGGTCCTTGAAATAAGTTTTAAAAGATTTTATAATTTGTTTTCCCTCCCCAAACTTTATTTTAGCAAAACAAAATTTTGTCACCTTCTCTATAAAACTTTATCTTCTTCTCAAAAGAAATCTCAAAGTATGTTTCCCTAAAATTCTTGATTTCAAAAGGTTTTCTCAAAGCCATGGTTAATCTTGTATTTTATATTCTTTTAAAATTTACTAATTTTCTCATAGTTGAGTTGCTCTTGTCTTGTCATTAAGATACATGTTGGAATTGCTGAAAGAAGCTGAATTATTTTAGTTGAACGAGTGTTACTGTAAATTACTCATTGTTGGTGATTGCTAATTTGGTTGATGACCCTTCTCCCTACGTGGTGGTGCCCAACACCACGACTGGGATGGGTTAGCCGTTCACTGAGTTTCGACTCACCCCACGTTTAACATTTTTCAGATACAGGTGAATGTCAAGTGTCAACTTCTGCTATGAAAGGTAGTTATTCAGAAGCCCACGTCATTGTTCGTGTGGGTATTTATTTCATTGAATAGGACGGTGTTTAAATTCTAGTTTGTCAGCTCCACTAGTACTAATTAGGGAGGGAATTTAGGGATTTAATTGATATTTTGTATGACTCATTGATGCCATAGTTTTATTTGGCACTGTATCTTTATTTGATATTTTGAGACAGTTTTTGCATTGATAGATGATATTTTAAATTGATAGATTGACGGAAATGTGCAAGTGAATGATGAATTACGTATGCCCAAGTATTGTTTAGTATAATTGTGTATAAAGTGAACTGTTACGTTGTTATGGTGTTTTTGATATGGGTTGACAGTGGGTAGGCTTACGGCGTGGGATGGACCCATGTCCGTGCCGGTCACGTGCTCCCACAGAGGGGGGCGTGACAAAGACCAAAATGAACTTTTGTCCTTTAATTTTTTTTTCCTCGTTTTAATCTTAAAACTTTTACATTTATTTCATCGTTCGACCAAAACATGATTATATCTAAATTATGCCATTATTTTTTATTTAGACAAGAAAGATGTACAATTTCTCTATGTTATATATATGGTAATAAGTAAAAGAGACAAAAAGGAAAAAAAATTCCATCTTAATAACAACTCATAAATAACAATCAAAACCATACTCATATTTTGAATTAGGCATGGCACCTACGCAGAGCAGGGGTGGAGAGTGCTCTCCCTTTCCCCGTCCCCGCAATGAGAAGTTTTTCACCCCTGTCCCTGTTCCTCGAATCCCCGAGGGACACCAAGGGGACCCCATTGTTTCACTGTACAAGAATGAGTGTAATCTAAAAGATTCTAACTTCTTTATAATTTGAGAAGAAAGCAAATGGTCAATTCCAGGAAATGGATGCATATCTTGTAAGCAATTGAACAATGGGTTCCTCAAACAAAGTAGGATGTTGTAGTTTACCACACTTCGTGGTGATTAAATTGGTAGACTCGATTAGAACACAACAGCAAAACTATGGTGCTTAATAGTGATGGAAGCATGACAGTGATGAGTTGTCGGCTATCTGAGTCTCGCATCACTTAGACCTACAAATACTCCCTCACCTCGCATATATAAGTAGATCTCCGCAACTCTTCATTGGTAGATCTGAGTCCCACATCGCTTAGACCTAATAAACTATGGTGCTTAATAGGGAGTATTTGTAAGTTTAAATGATGTGGGACTTAGATTTACAACTCATTGTAATAGTAATTGATTTCTCTAAATCACAACGTTTCATTGATGACGATGTAACATGACTTTTACTATATTTTGTAAGTCTTTAGTAAGAAGTTGAATATTTCATATGAGAAATAGATCGAAACACACCCAGACAACACACGAGGGTAAAAGTCATGTTACATCGTTACTACCCCCTAAACCCCTCCTTCCGAAGTGAATGTTATTTGTAGTTATTCCGTAGTAAACTTTCCTGTCAGATTTCAAAGCATCGAGACTCGACCTAGGGATCGAAATAAAAAATAATAATAAATTCAGTCCAGGAAAACATCAAACGCATCGTGAAAGTTGCAAACCACGAGGACAACATTAGTAACTTTCTAAATCTTGCTAGTGCCGCTGCTTTGACAGGACTTTCTTGCAAACATCGATCTCCTTTGTGAGAACAAATCAATTATACAGATTAAATCAAATTATCCTAAAAAGTTCGAAACTAACTTTTGTATTTCGAATAACCTTAAATGGCATTGTAACTTTGTTCAACACTTTAGTAATAAAGAGAAGAAACTAATTATTGACATGATTTGAAAATTAGGTTAGAATTAAGTAAGTATAATTTCTTTACTTTTATTTCCAACTTAAAATGAAATATTTTTTTGTTGAATTATAAAGATGTATTCATAAGAAAAGGTCAAATACTCATTTTAGTCCTCAAACTATGAGGTGAGTTTAATTTTAGTTCCTAAATTGTTTTATTTTCCGATTTGAATTTCAAACTTTCACACTTGATCTGATTTAGTTCCCAAAATGTGATTTCATATGGATTATGATGTTATTTCAAACCTAAATAGTTAAGATTGATCAATTCTCTCATATGTGTCATAGCAAGTTAGTTGACAAAGAGAAAAATAGAATCTTCATTCTTTGTCGTAAATTGGAGGTGAATTTGTGGTAATTTTTTATCTTCAAATTTTTATTAACAATGAAAATTTTCCTTTCTCTCTTTGTAAATTCACTTATTAAGACACATGGTTATAGAAGAGAGAAATGGTTCATCTCAAAATTTAGGTTATAAATAACGGCATAAGTCTGACTAAATCACATCTTGGCACCAAAAAGGAATAAATGTGAAAGATTGAAGACCAAAGTGGAACAAAAAAGTATTAAGACCAAAATGAACTTTAGTCCTTTAATTTTCTTTGTGTCGTTTTAATCTTGAAACTTTTACATTTATTTCATCATTAGACCAAAACATGATTATATCTAAATTATGCCATTATTTTTTATTTAGACAACGAAGATGGACGGTTTCTCTATATTATACATATGCTAATAAGTAAACAGACAAAAAGAAAAAAAAAATTCCTTCTTAATAACAACACATAAAGAGCAATCAAACTATGCTCATATTTTGAATTAGGCATGGTACCTACGCAGAGCAGGGGTGAGAGTGCTCTCATTGTCCCCGTCCCCGCAATGAGGAGTTTTTCTCCCCTGTCCTTGTTCCTCGAATCCCCGTGGGTCTCCAAGGGGACCCCAATGTTTCACTGTACAATAATGAGTGTAATCTAAAAGAATGTAACTTCTTTATAATTTGAGAAGAAAGCAAATGGTCAAATCCAGGAAATGGATGCGTATCTTATAAGCAATTGAACAACGAGTTCCTCAAATAGAGTAGAAAGTTGTAGATTATCACAGCTTCGTGGTGATTAAATTGGTAGAGTCGATGAGAACACAACAACAAAACTCTGGTGCTTGATAGTGATGGAAGCGTGACGGTGATGAGTTGTCGACTATCTAAATCCCACATCGCTTAGACTTACAAATACTTCGTCACCTCGCATATATAAATAGATCTCCGCTACTCTTCTTTGGCAGATCTGAGTCCCACATCACTTACACTTACAAAACTATGGTGCTTAATAGGGAGTATTTGTAAGTCTAATCGATGTGTGATTAGATTTACAACTCATTGTAATAGTTATTCATTTATGTTAATTACAATGTTTTATTGATCACGATGTAACATGACTCTTACTATATTTTTTAAGTCTTTAGTGTAAAATTGAATATTTCATATGAGGTATAGATCGAAACACACCCAGGCAACACACGAGGGTAAAAGTTGTGTTACATCGTTACTACCCCCTAAACCCCTCCTTCCAAAGTGAATGTTATATGTATCTATTTCATAGTAAATTTTCCTGTCGGATTTCAAAGCATCGACTTTCCACACAGGGATCGAAATAAAAAATAATAGTAAATTCAGTCCAGAAAAATATCAATTGCTCCGTGAAATCCACAAATCATGACGACAACATTAATAACTTTCTAAATCTTGCTAGTGTCGCTGCTTTGTAAGGACTTTCTAGCAAACATTGATCTCCTTTGTGAGAACAAATCAATTATACACATTAAATCAAATTATCCTAAAAACCTCGAAACTAACTTTTGTATTTAGAATAACATTAAATGGCATCGTAACTTTGTTCAGTAGTTTAGTAATAAAGAGAAGAAACCAATTATAGACATGATTTGAAAATTAGGTTAGAATTAAGTAAGTATAATTTCTTTACTTTTATTTCCAACATAAAATGGAATATTTTTTTGTTGAATTATAAAGATGTATTCATAAGAAAAGGTCAAATACTCATTTTAGTCCTCAAACTATGAGATGAGTTTAATTTTAGTTCTGAAATTGTTTTATTTTCCGATTTAAATTTCAAACTTTCACACTTGATTTGATTGAGTTCCCAAAATGTGATTTCATATGGTTTATGATGTTATTTCAAACTTAAATAGTTAAGATTGACCAATTTTCTCATATGTGTCATAGTAAGTGAATTGACAAAGAGAAAAAAAGAATCTTCCTTCTTAGTCGTAAATTAGAGGTGAATTTGTGGTAAATTTTTATCTTCAAATTTTTGTTAATAATGAAAATTTTCCTTTCCCTCTTTGTAAACTCACTGATTAAGACACATGGGTGTACAAGAGAGAAATGGTTCATCTAAAAAATTTAGGTTATAAATAACGGCATAAGTTTGACGAAATCACATCTTGGGACCAAAAAGGAATAAATGTGAAAGGTTGAAGACCAAAGTGGAACTAAAAAGTATCAAGACCAAAATGAACTTTTGTCCTTTAATTGTTTTTTCCTCGTTTTAATCTTGAAACTTTTACATTTATTTCATCGTTCGACCAAAACATGATTATATATAAATTATGCCATTATTTTTTATTTAGACAACAAAGATGTACGATTTCTCTATGTTATACATATGCTAATAAGTAAACAGATAAAAGGAGAAAAAATTCCTTCTTAATAACAACTCATAAATAGCAATCAAACCATACTCATATTTTGAATTAGGCATGGCACCTACGCAGAGTAGGGGTGGAGAGTTCTCTCCCTTTCCCCATCCCCGGAATGAGTAGTTTTTCTCCCCTGTCCTTGTTCCTCGAATCCCCGAGGGTCACCAAGGGGACCCCATTGTTTCACCGTACAAGAATGAGTGTAATCTAAAAGATTATAACTTCTTTATAATTTGAGAAGAAAGCAAAGGGTCAAATCCAGGAAATGGATGCATATCTTGTAAGCAATTGAACAATGGGTTCCTGAAACAAAGTAGGACGTTGTAGATTACCACACTTCGTGGTGATTAAATTGGTAGAGTCGATGAGAACACAACAGCAAAACTCTGGTGCTTAATAGTGATGGTAGCTTGACGGTGATGAGTTGTCGGCTATCTGAGTCCCACTTCGCTTAGACTTACAAATACTACCTAACCTCGCATATATAAATAGATGTCTGCTAGTCTTCATTGGTAGATCCGAGTCCCACATCGCTTAGACTTACAAAAGTATGGTGCTTAATAGGGAGTATTTGTAAGTTTAAACGATGTGGGACTTAGATTTACAACTCATTGTAAAAGTTATTGATTTCTCTTAATTACAACGTTTCATTGATGACGATGTAACATGACTTTTACTATATTTTTTAAGTCTTTAGTGTGAAGTTGAATATTTCATATGAGAAATAGATCGAAACACACCCAGGCAAGACACATGGGTAAAAGTCATGTTACATCGTTACTACCCCCTAAACCCCTCCTTCCAATGTGAATGTTATTTGTAGTTATTCCGTAGTAAACTTTCCAGTCATATTTCAAAGCATCGAGACTCGACTTAGTGATCGAAATAAAAAATAATAATAAATTTAGTCCAGGATAACATCAAACGCAACTTGAAAGTCTCAAATCACGACGACAACATTAGTAACTTTCTAAATCTTGCTAGTGCCGCTGCTTTGTCAGGCCTTTCTTGCAAACATCGATCTCTTTTATGAGGACAAATCAATTATACACATTAAATCAAATTATCCTAAAAACTCAGATACTAACTTTTGTTTTTAGAATAACCTTAAATGGCAATGTAACTTTGTTCAACAGTTTAGTAATAAAGAGAAGAAACCAATTATTGACATGATTTGAAAATTAGGTTAGAATTAAGTAAGTATAATTTCTTTACTATTATTTCCAACTAAAAATGGTATTTTTTTGTTGAATTATTAAGATGTATTCATAAGAAAAGGTCAAATACTCATTTTAGTCCTTAAACTATGAGGTGAGTTTAATTTTAGTTCTGAAATTGTTTTATTTTTCAATTTAAATTTCAAACTTTCTCACTTGATCTGATTTATTTCCCAAAATGTAATTTCATATCGTTTATGATGTTATTTCAAACCTAAATAGTTAAGATTGATCAATTCTCTCATATGTGTCATAGCAAGTTAGTTGACAAAGAGAAAAAAAGAATCTTCATTCTTGGTCGTAAAATGGAGGTGAATTTGTGGTTAATTTTTTATCTTCAAATTTTGATTAATAATGAAAATTTCCCTTTCTCTCTTTGTAAACTCACTTATTAAGACACATGTGTATACAAGAGAGAAAGGTTTCATCTCAACAATTTAGGTTATAAATAACGGCGTAAGTCTGACGAAATCACATCTTGGGACCAAAAAGGAATAAATGTGAAAGATTGAGGACCAAAGTGGAACAAAAAAGTATTAAGACCAAAATGAACAAAAAAGATTGAGGACCAAAGTCAAATACTCATTTTAGTCCTCAAACTATGAGGTGAGTTTATTTTTAGTTCTGAAATTGTTTTATTTTCCGATTTAAATTTCAAATTTTCACACTTGATCTGATTGAGTTCCCAAAATGTGATTTCATATGGTTTATGATGTTATTTCAAACCTAAAGAGTTATGATTGACCAATTCTCTCATATGTGTCATAGCAAGTGAGTTGACAAAGAGAAAAAAAGAATCTTCATTCTTAGTCGTAAATTTTGCGATTAATTTTTTATCTTCAAATTTTGATTAATAATGAAAATTTTCCTATCTCTCTTTGTAAACTCACTTATTAAGACACATGAATATATACAAAAGAGAAATGGTTCATCTCAACAATTTAGGTGATAAATAACGGCATAAGTCTGACGAAATCACATCTTGGGATCAAAAAGGAATAAATGTGTAAGATTGAGAACCAAAGTGGAACAAAAAAGTATTAAGACCCAAATGAACTTTAGTCCTTTAATTTTCTTTGTCTCGTTTTAATCTTGAAACTTTTACATATATTTCGTCGTTGGACCAAAACATGATTATATCTAAATTATGCCATTATTTTTAATTTAGACAACGAAGATGGACGATTTCTCTATATTATACATATGCTAATAAGTAAACAGACAAAAAGAAAATAAATCCTTCTTAATAACAACTCATCAATAACAATCAAACCATACTCGTATTTTGAATTAGGCTTGCCACCTACGCAAAGCAGGGGTGGAGAATGCTCTCCCGGTCCCCGTCTCCGCAATGAGGTGTTATTCTCCCCTGTCCTCGTCCCTCGAATCCCCGTGGGTCTCCAATCGGACCCCATTGTTTCACCGCACAAGAATGAGTGTAATCTAAAAGATTCTAACTTCTTAATATTTTGAGAAGAAAGCAAATGGTCAAATCCAGGAAATGTATGCATATCTTGTAAAAAATTGAACAACGGGTTCGTTAAACAGAGTAGGACGTTGTAGATTACAACAGCTTCGTCGTGATTAAATTGGTAGATTCGATGTGAGCACAACAGCAAAACTATGGTGCTTAATAGTAATAGGAGCTTAACGGTGATGAGTTGACGGCTATCTGAGTCCCACATCGCTTAGACTTACAAATACTCCCTCACCTCACATATATAAATAGATCTCCGCTACTCTTCATTGGCAGATCTAAGTCCCACGTCTCTTAGACTTACAAAACTATGGTGCTTAATTAGGAGTTTTTGTAAGTCTAACCGATGTGGGACTTAGATTTACAACTCATTGTAATAGTTATTGATTTCTCTTAATTACAAAGTTTCATTGATCACGATGAAACATGACTTTTACTATATATTTTTTAAGTCTTTAGTGTGAAGTTGAATATTTCATATGAGAAATAGGTCGAAACACACCCGGGCAACACACGAGGGTAAAAGTCATGTTACATCGTTACTAACCCAAAAACCCCTCCTTCCAAAATGAATGTTATCTGTAGCTATTCCGTAGTAAATTTTCCTGTCAGATTTCAAAGCATCGAGACTCGACTCAGGGATCGAAACAAAAAATAATAACAAATTCAGTCCAGAAAACATCAAACGCACTGTGAAAACTTCAAATCACAACGAAAACATTAATAACTTTTTAAATCTTGCTTGTGCCGCTGCTTTGGCACGACTTTCTTGCAAACATCGATCTCCTTTGTGAGAACAAATCAATTAAACACAATAAATCAAAATATCCTAAAAACTTGGAAACTAACTTTTGTATTTAGAATAATATTAAATGGAATCGTAACTTTGTTGAACAGTTTATTAATAAAGAGAAGAAACCAATTACAGACATGATTTGGAAATTAGGTTAGAATTAAGTAAGTATAATTTCTTTACTTTTGTTTCCACCTTAAAATGGAATAGTTTTTTGTTGAATTATAAAGATGTATTCATAAGAAAATGTCAAATACTCATTTTAGTCCTCAAACTATGAGGTGAGTTTAATTTTAGTTCTGAAATTGTTTTATTTTCCGATTTAAATTTCAAACTTTCACACTTGATCCGCGAGATGTGATTGAAGGTGACCTCCATTCCCGAGCCTTCGATGATTTTCTTCGCCTTTTCGTCGTATTGGACCATGGTAGAGTCTTTGGTTTCGTATTCCCCATTCATTTGTTGTACCACCAGTTGGGAGTCTGCGAAGATTTTCAATCTTTTGGCGCCTATGTTAGCTGCCAACTTCAAAGCAGCTATCAACGCCTCATATTCTGCTTGGTAGTTGGTGACTGGACACTCAATCTCGATCGATTGCTCGATGATGGAGCCGTCTGGGGCTCGCATCACTACTCCTGCACCATGCTGTGAGTTTGACGCGGCGCCATCGATGTGCGCGCTCCATGTCCAATTTTGGGCGTTGTCAGGGCCAGTCATTTCTACTAGGAAATCTGCCAGTGCTTGTCCTTTGATGGCCCTTCTTGGCTCGTAAGTTATCCCATACTCTGAGATTTCGACGGACCACACTGACATTCTCCCCGCAATGTCCGGCTGCTCTATCATTTGTTTGATGGGTCTATCCGTTCTGACGATTATCTAGAATTGCTGGTAGTAATGTCTCAATTTCCTAGTTGAGTGAAGCAACGAGAACGTCAACTTTTCTAGGCGGTGATACCACTTTTCGGCTCTCGTGAGCGTCTTGCTGGTGAAATAGATGGGTTTCTGTTCTTCCCCATCCTCTAGCACCAAAGCCGAACTAATTGCGTCGTCCGTGGACGCTAAGTAAACATAGATTGGTTTATCTTTAACTGGGATTACCAGGATTGGCGGTGACGCCAGATATGCTTTCAACTTCTGGAAGGCTTCCTCGCATTCCTTGGTCCATTCGAATTTTTTATTCGCTTTTAGTGTTTGGAAAAAGGGTAAGCATCTGTCAGCAGACCTGAATGTAAAGAGAGCTATCAATGAGTAATACTCGTTTTATTGATAGAAAATATGCGTCGAATGACGGCTTACATGGAAGCAAATGAAAACTTTGAAAAAGACAGGAAATAAAGACATGACATGACTGAAATAAGACTCGATCCAAAATTTGACTTTAAGACAGTTGCTGTAAAGCTTTATTGTTGAGGAGGCGTTAGGCGCCTTCTACCTCGACAGGAACCTATGGAGGGCCGCTAGCCGTAAGTCAATCTTTCCGATGGCCGGAATCTGGTTTCCTATGAATCCTATTAGGCTTCCATAGTGTTGTTTCAGGTCTGACATTGGAATGCATAGCTGGTCGAAGCATGGCTTGTACATAATGTCTGCAGACGAGCCCTGATCCACCATGATCCTTTCCACCGTGAAGGTGCTGATCTGGGCTGTGATTACCATGGGGTCGTCATAGTCCTGGTTCACTTCCCACAATTCGTCTTCAGTAAAGACTATAGGTTCGACCCATCTTTCCTCTGTGGATGCCTCCTTGAAATCTATTCTCAGTATGGATCGGTTCACCTTTCTTCTTTTGTGGGGGGTCTTGGCACCACTCTTTTCTTCGCCATCAGCGCCTCCGCCCTTTGGTTTCTTCTGGTCGCGGGCGCTTTTGTCTTCTCTAGCCCTCTTGTTTCCATCCTTCTTTATGAATCTTGACGGGAGGCGTCCCAGTCTGATCAGGTGCTCGATTTCATCCTTCAAGATGATACATTCATCAGTGGTGTGTTCTTCAGTTCTGTGATACCTGCAATACTTACTGGTATCCACATTTCGCCCTGCCCTCCTGGGGCGGTCTGGGAGTCTCGGGAGGAGATCCGTGTTGGGACACAGCAAGAACTGTGTAGACCGCATGTCTTCCCCTAGGTGGGGATCGAGGACGCCGGGGGTGGTCCCTTCCCCTTGGCGTCTGGTTCCCACCAGTCTTCTCTGAGTTTTTGTTATGCGGCTTTCTTGCGTCTGGTTCTATCCTCGCGAAGCGATCGTGCTGGGTTTTGTCCAAGTCTTCCTTTGTTATGAACTCCTCAGCCATCGAGAGAAGTTCTCCCACAGATTTGGGAGCCCTATGAGTGAGTTCCTTATGTGCGTGGCTTGGCCTAATTCCTGCAAGGAATGAGTACACCGCGATTTTGTCATCCACCTCCTTGATGCTCAACAATGTCTTGTTGAACTTTTCCAAGTAATCCCTCAGCGACTCTCCCTTGTTCTGTCTGATGTCGGTCAAGACCGCCATCGGCTGCTTGTATACCTTGCTGGTGGCGAATCGTTTCTTAAACATGTCTTCCAGGTCCTTAAAGCAGTGTACGGAACCTGCAGGGAGTTTGGAGAACCAATCCAGAGCTGGTCCTTCCAGAGTTATAGGGAAAAGCTTGCACCTCTGAGGATCTCCTATATTGGAGATGTTCATGGCAGCCTTGAAGCTGAGCAAGTGGTCTTCCGGGTCCTTTTCGCCTGTGTAAGGCGTTAGCTTCATAGGCATTTTGTAGTTCTTGTCTAGTTCCACAGCCTGCACATGAGGGGCAAAGATTCCCTCCGCCAGTTGGGGCGCTCTCGCTTGCCCCAACGGGTTGGTTGGTGGCGCCAATTCTTGGGCGCTGGTGGGCTGATACATTCCAGTGGATCCTCCGTAGACGCCGTATCCGGGGTAGTACTAAGGATAGTACCCCTGAGGATAGTAGTAACCCTGAGGTTGGTAAGCGTAGGCGCCTGACCAAACCTGCTGCTGGGTGGGTTCAGTGGGCTGACTGGGAGCCACCACCTGAGTAGATGGCAGGTGGTTCATGGGTGCTTGCTGTTCTTGGTTTCCTGGATTTCCTTATGGAGGTTTGGGTTCTGGATCAGCCTCTTCAGCAACTCGCTTTCGTTTGCCCATAATCATGTCTCGGATGTCTTTGCGCAGTGCTTCCATCTCTATCCGCATGTCAGCCTTGAGTGCAGCGATCCTATCCTCTTCCGTTATGGTGATCTGCCCCACAGGCGCTGGGTTAGGCAGCGCAGGGGCTTCCTGAGTGGTAGGGAATCCCGGAGGAGGAGCGAGCGTCGAATCCTGCATGGATTGAGCCACTGAGCCTCCCGAGGTCTGTTGATCAGCTGGAGTGGATGTCATTTTTCTTTCTGGTTCGATGAACACACAGGTTAAAAAAGACATAAATAAAGAAAAATTTACATGATTCAACCTACGAGTTCATATGCAGAAAGGAAAACCATAAACCGAGATCAGCAATTTGATATAAATTTAAGGGTAAATTACAGAGAAGGGCCTTGTGGTTTGGCCCATTTTCAGTTAGGGTCCATGTGGTTTAAAAAGTTTCAAATTGGGGCCTATGGTTTGCTCCGTTAACAAAAAAGGTCCCGAGGTCCAAAATTTGACGGAAATTTTGGCTAAAATACTATTTTAAGACCCTAACTATTAATTTTTATGCGTTTGACTCCTTATTTCTTACAATTTCATCCCAAGGACTTTAAAGTTATTAAAAAAATTACAGAAAGATTATTAAAGTTCTGTAAAATCAAAATCTTCCATTTTTTATAAATTTCTTTCAATCAAGTCTTTGTTTAATTATAGATTAGACCCTAACTATTAATCTTTCAGTCCAGGTTTTTAAAAACTTCTTATAACTATTAATCTCAACCCAGGTTTTTAAAAACTTCTTATTATTCTGATTTCTGAGCTTTTTGATTGATCTCATTTTAAGAAAGCTCAAGCCTTTTGTGAGGAGAAAAGTCAAAGTGGTGATTGATCCCAGTTTTAGGAAATAAAACCATGTGTGGTGTGTACAGTGCGTAGTACCGAAGAAACATTGGAATTTATTAATCCCACCATCGCCAAGCACAAATCCCAGTTTTTCAAAAACACTTCCTCCTGCTAATCTACGACACACAACCGTCACCGGCAGGGGCCAAAATCGATGTCAAATTCGTCTTCTGCAACCTCACGAAAGAGGACCAGAAGACTCTCGCTGCCCTAGAAATCATGCGATACGACGACATCATAATCCTAAATTGCGCGGAAAACATGAACAAAGGCAAAACCCTAACCTATTTCTCGAGTCTCCCGGATCTATTCAACGACGCCGATAAACCCTATCCTCCGTACCACTACGTAATGAAAGCCGACGACGACACCTATCTCCGACTCCCAAATCTAGTCGAATCCCTAAAACCCTTACCGCGGGAAGATCTGTATTACGGATACGTTATTCCTTGCCCGAGTATGGATCCGTTCAAGCATTACATGTCAGGGATGGGGTATTTGGTGTCGTTGGACATTGCGGAGTGGATTCGCCGGCGGAGATTCCCCGGAAGCAGTTTGACGGACCGGAGGACAAGGATTTGGGCGAGTGGATGAGAGAAGGACCAAGAGGGAAGAACAGGTTCAATGCGAAGTGGTCGATGTATAACTTGGTTGAAAGAAACACTTTGACTCGAATGCATAATTAATCAAGGACTTAGTTGAAAGAAATTTTATACAAAATGGAAGATTTTGATTTTACAGAACTTTAATAATTTTTCTGTAATTTTTTTAATAACTTTCAAGTCTTTGGGATGAAATTGTAAGAAATAAAGAGTCAAACGCATAAAAAATAATAGTTAGGGTCTTAAAATAGTATTTTAGCCAAAATTTCCGTCAAATTTTGGACCTTGGGACCTTTTTTGTTAACGGAGCAAACCACATGCCCCAATTTGAAACTTTTCAAACCACGTGGACCCTATCTGAAAATGGGNAAATTCCAACAAAAATGGTGAGGACTAGGCGCATGGCTTGGGAATCTTTTGAGAAGATTTGATCTTCCAATTTGATTCTCCAAGATTGCATTTGAATTCAAATTATAATATTAAGGTAATATTATAATTAGGAATTCAAGTCCTAAAATTATGATATTATTGTAATCTCATAATTTAATAATTTGATAATCATATAATTTAGGGATTCCCTAATTATAATTATCAAAACCTCAAACCCTATATATATAAGAGCTAAAGTCGACTTTCATAAGCCTCATGACACTCTTGGAATTTCGACTTTCCTTAGCCAATTCACAAGAGCAAAATTCGATTTTGAGTCTTGGTGAAGAGAGAGAGAAAACACAACCCTAGTTTTCTTAGACAGAGAAAGTGGCGCAAACCTAAAAGTGTTTTAGGGTTTGTGACAAGGTTGTGTGAGATCAAGAATAAGATTCTTGATCTAGGAGCCATCTGTTCTTGAGAGTTCAAGAATTGTTCTGGAATTCAAGAACACCGTAGATAAGGTCCCTGATTCACTTGGAAAAGTGAAGGAGGCTAGCACCTAGGCATCTCCAAAACTGTTCGTGTGGATCACCGGCGGAGGGAGCACACTCGGAGTGGACTCCTCAACATCGTAGACACAAAAGTCGCCGATTGATTTGGGTAAAATTCTTGTCCTTACACTGATACAGATCCATATAGCGGATCCTTGGGAAGGAATCACTATGCGCATTTTCTGTTTTGTTTAAGTTTTAAATTTTATACCTGTTTCCGCTGCGTTGTGTGCGTAGTGATTTCCCAAAACAAAGGCCATCTGGCTTATGACTGTGGCACTCAGAATATCAGAAGCAAGATCAAGAATCCTTTCTTGGTTACTAAGCAAGTCTGGGTTCCTAAGGGATCCTTGAAAAGAACTAATGCCGTGAGGACCCAAGGGTACCTGAACAATTTCCATTGTTTCTGTAGTTGTGCCTGAGGACCAGTACAAGGAATGACAAGTGGTTCCTGGACTCTGGGTGTTCAAGACACATGATATGGAAGCTGAAGAATTTCCAGTCCATTACCATGAAGGACTTAGGAAGAGTGACCTTTGGTGACAACAAGAAAGGAAGAATCGGTTGTTTTGGTAAAGTGCATTTATCATCTACTTTATCAATTGATGATGTATATCTTGCTGATGGTCTTAAGCATAATCTGCTCAGCATAAGTCAACTATGTGACAAGGGACATAAAGTTGTGTTCAATTCAACTAAGTGTACTATCTTTGAGAAAAGAAGTGACAAGACCTTGTTTGAAGGAAGCTGAAAGGAGGACATTTATATCATAACCTTTGCAAATCTCTCCTCACATCATTGCCTATCCTCTACAACCGATCAAACATGGCTATGACACAGAAGATTGGGACACGCTGGCATGGGAAAGATATCTAAGCTATCAAAAGGAAACCTTGTGAATGGCTTGCCCAAGCTGAATTCTGTAAGAGATCACATTTGTGTAGCATGTCAACACGGGAAGCAGATAAGGAGTTCCTTTAAGCTAAAGGAACATGTATCAACATCAAGGCCTCTACAACTCATACATATGGACCTCTTCGGGCCAATGAGAACTGAAAGCATTGGTGGCAAATCATATGGCTATGTGCTGGTAGATGATTACTCGAGGTACACATGGGTTTATTACCTAGCTAACAAGAGTGATCATTTTGACTCCTTCAGGACCTTCTGTTTACAAGTACACAATGAGAAAGAGTACCTGATTACAAGCATAAGGAGTGATCATGGTAGAGAATTTGAAAATGCAAAGTTCCAAGAATTCTGTGAAGAACATGGAATTACTCATAATTTCTCTGCAACAAGAACTCCTCAACAGAATGGAGTTGCTGAAAGGAAGAACAGATCCTTACTAGAAATGGCAAGGACTATGCTATGTGAGAATGATGTGGCTAAGAACCTTTTGGCAGAAGCAGTCAGTACAGCTGCTCATATCATCAACCGATGCATCATAAGGCCAGTATTGAACAAGACTCCATATGAGTTATGGAAAGGAAGAAAGCCAAACATCGGTTACTTTCATGCCTTCGGATGTAAGTGCTACATTCTCATCAACAACAAGGAAGATATTAGAAAGTTGGATTCAAGGACTCAGGAAGGAATATTTTTGGGATATTCCTCCTCAAGCAAAGTCTATCGAGTATACAACAAGGCAAACAGAACCATTGAAGAATCTACACGTCATGTTCGATGAAACAGTTCCTGGAGTTCAAAAGAAAGCAAATCAGGAAGATGAGAAAGAATCTGATTCTGAAACAATTCCTGGTGCTCAGATTGATCAGGAACCTAACAAGGAATAGTCTCAAGAAGCTGATCAGGTTAATGATTCTATCCCTTCTACATCTTATACTAACCCTGATGAAGGTATTGCTCCTCAAGAAGATAAACAAGGAGAAACCTTTGAAGTGAGAAAAGTACCACGTCAATGGAAAGGCTCAAGGAACTATCCACAACAGTTCCTCATAGGAGACCTGAACGATGGTGTGAGAACACGCTCAAACAGAAGTATGAATCACATGGCGTTTGCTTCTCAAGTAGAACCCAAAGCCATCGAGGAAGCCTTGAAAGATGACTCCTGGATCATTGCTATACAAGAGGAGTTGAACCAGTTTGAAAGAAATGAAGTATGGACCCTAGTTCCAGCTCCTAAGGACCAATCAATCATAGGAACAAAATGGGTCTTTAGGAACAAACTAGATGAGCAAGGAAATGCGGTAAGGAACAAAGCAAGGTTAGTTGCTCAAGGTTATTCACAAGTTGAAGGTATTGATACTGATGAGACATTTGCTCCTGTTGCTAGACTAGAATCCATTTGTATGCTGCTTGCATTTGCATGTTATAAAGATTTTAAGCTATATCAAATGGATGTGAAAAGTGCATTTTTGAATGGATATATTAATGAGCTAGTATATGTGAATTAACCCCTGGATTTGAGAATGCTGATAAGCCAAATCATGTCTATAAACTGCATAAAGCTCTATATGGTCTGAAACAAGCTCCTCGAGCTTGGTTGACAAGTTAAGTGGATCCTTATAGATCAGGGATTCCTTAAAGGAACTACTGATACTACCCTGTTTGTGAAGAACAGTAAAGATGATATTTTGATTGTACTGTTTTATATTGATGATATTATCGTTGGTTCTACTAATGAGTCTCAATGCAAGGAATTTTCAAAAGGTATGACCAATGAGTTTGAGATGAGCATGATGGGAGAAATGAGTTTCTTCCTTGGACTTCAAGTAAAGCAAAGTAAGGAAGGCAGATTCATATCTTAGACAAAGTAAACCAAGGAACTGAAGAAGTATGGTATGACAAATGCTAAGGAAGCATCTACTCCTATGAGTTCCTTAATCAAACTCGATAGAGATCTTCAAGGTAAAAGTGTTGATCAAAAGGTATATCGAGGTATGATTGGTTCTTTGTTGTATCTTACTGCAAGTAGACCAGATATTATGTTCTCCGTGTGCTTATGTGCAAAATTCCAAAGTGATCCTAAGGAATCTCATCTAACAGCTGTGAAGAGAATTCTCAAGTATCTTGCAAGAACTGAGAAATATGGCTTATGGTATCCTAAGGAGAATAACTGTGATTTATTGGGTTATTCTGATGCTGATTTTGCTGGAAGTAAGCTGGACAGAAAGAGTACCTCAGGAACTTGTCAGTTCCTCGGACATTGTTTAATATCCTGGTTCAATAAGAAGCAAACATCAGTTGCTCTATCAACAGCTGAAGCTGAATACATATCTGTATATGCTCTGTGTTAATACTTCCTGCAGGAACCCTTTTTAATCATGTCAAAAGGGGGAGAAAGATAAAGAACCAAGTTTGCTATTAATTTCTCTGAGTGAGAAAGAATCAAGTCTGATTTGTTTATGACTTATTTATGCTCTGATTATTTTATATATGATCTATATGCTCCCATATGTGTTTTATTTTTATATGCTCTAATCCTGATAGTTATTCCTGGTAATCTGTATATATGTTTTATATATGTACTCTGACCATACTCAAGGTATTTCTCTGACCCTAGTTTTTATTTTCCCTTATATGCTCTGTACATATGCTTTGCAATTATTTTATATGTATGCATATTTTTTTTTTATAGGGGGAGAAATCCTCAAGTTTTATCGCGTAGGATTAGTCTATAGGGTTTGTTTAAAGGACCTATCTATAGGACTAGTTTCAAGACATAGACAGTTTTAAAGACATAATTTGTTTTTGTTTTTCTTTTGCACTCTGATCCCTTAAGACCTCAACATTTTGATACGCAAACATGTTCGAATTTTTGCCATTATCAAAAAGGGGGAGATTGTTGGGATAAATTTTGTATATGTTTATTTTAATTTAATTAAGCACTAGAATATTAATTAATTATTAGGCTGACGTTATAGTAATTATTTTGTTGTAATTAAATTAATTTTTATCACATTATGTGTTTTGATAATTGCCAAAAATTCGTAGTTAATAGATAATTAAAATATTGGCTAGTTTCGATGTATTATCTTAAATAATAAAGTTTTAATTGATAAATCATATTAAAGTCTCAGAATATTGCTCTAAATAATACAATATAATTGAGAGACCATGATTGAGTAAAATCAGAATTTCATTAAGTGTGAAATCAGTGATTATTAGTTAATCCATCTAAAGAAGGAAAGAATTCTGAGAGTTATTCCTATTCCTTAATTATCGCCATGATTGAAGGCACTGTTTAGGAAAGTTTCTAATTTGTGCGCTGCTTATTCATTCTAATTAAATCAAAGTGCTGAACTCGCTCTATCACATTAACTTTGTGTTATGAACATTGAGAAAGTTGTAAGCTGAACGTTGAAGCTATTCTTAATTGCTCAATCTATTTTTGGAAAGAATTATGCTAATTGCTCCTGATCCGCAGGTCAAGGAACTCTTAAAAGAAAAGTTTTTGTCCTTGTTGATTGCTGCTCAACGTCTATATTTCATAAATGCTAGATGAGCAACCTGGGAATGCAGTCAAGACTCTGAAGAAGGCCAAGACAAAACGAATATCTTGAAGATCCTACTTTTCCTAGCCGTTGGAGTATTCAAGGCTGAAGAAACATTCTTAAACAAGCTACTGAAGCTGCTCTACTATAAAAGCTGAAGAATTCAAAAGTTCAGAAGGCTAAATTTCGCTAAAAAGAATATCTGTGTGAAGCTACTAAGTGCAAACTCTGTGTGAGAAACCCTTTGTGGGATTTGTGTCTTTGTGACAATTCACCTTTGTGTGTGAACCTATCTCTTTGTGAGAGAACCCCTTCTATATTCTTCTTGAAACTGTCTGATTCGTTCGTATACCTCCTAGTGGTAATAGGTTACCTACCCTCGGTTGTTTTGAAACCCTATAGTGGTTATCCTTGAGTGGTTGCACTGTAAGAGGAGTTGTTGTGAAAAACCTTATTGTTACCCGTGAGGACTTGTTGGTTTGGGAAACTGTAAAAGTGTGAAACCCCAGTGGTGATCCGTGAGTAGTTGAATGCCAATTGTATTTGGTTAGTTTGCCCAGCAATAATATAAAATCCCTTACTTTGTGTTTGGGGACTGGACGTAGGCTTAAGAGAAAATCCTTTGTTGAGGACTAGTATCTTATTCTGAACCAGTATAAATCTGCTGTGTCATTATTCCTTATCCTTTCTCCTTTATATTCCGCATTTATCTTTTGAGTTAAGGATTAGTTCTGTTTCGTTAGCAATCTGTTTGAATATCTGATCTGCTTAAGTAGCTGCATTATCTGAAGTATATTTGTTATTGTTAAAGAACTGTATTCTGAAAGAAACTATTTGAAGGAATTGTTATGAGGAATTTATATTAGAGGGATTGTTTTGAGAACCTGTTTCAAGGAACTTTGTTAAAACTCGTTTTTAACTTAGAAAAAGTTTTAAAATACCAATTCACCTCCCTCTTGATATATTTTCCTTGTGCATCCTGACTAACAATAGTGTTTCTTGATTAGTTTATTTTTCTTTTCTTTTATAATCTATGTGATTACTTGTTGATTTTGAGTTTGTTGTATATGCTTTTGGTTGGAGATTAGTTTAGTTTCCATTTCCTAATTCCCACCATTTGTTTCACAAAATTCCTCAATGAATGATAATACAGTGATTAGTGAAAGTACTATTGGTACCCCAGAAATATGTGGTCATTTTTAGTTATAGCCCCAAAGTTGTTTTTTGGGTCAACTGTACCCCCAAATTATGGAGTTAGTTTCAGTATACCCCCAGTATATTTTAGTTAATTATAACCCAAATGTTTTAGATTTGAGTTAATTGTACCCCAAATATCCCCAATTTGGGGATACAATTGACACAAAAAAAAGATTAAGAATATAATTGATACAAAAAAGAAAAGTTATGGGGTAAAATTACTCAAAAAAACTTTAGGGGTACAATTGACAAAAAAAAAAAAATTGGAGGTATAGCTGAAAATGACCGCATACTTTGAGGGTACCTCCGTTCTCTCACTTTTCTTTCATCTTCTACCACCTCCATTCACCATCCTCCACAACACATCACGATCTCCGGGGTTGTACCTGCTGGTTGGGGAGTAGTTGAAGCTAATCTCCACAATATGGAATGCTAAACACCACACATGAAGGGAGGAGGACATGATGGCTCGAGCACCGGTTCCACATTTAGGGAGTTCTTCATCCTTTCTCCATAGTTCTCTTTAGGATTCGATTATCTATGGTTGTAGTGATTGAGTACTTTGCTGTAACTTTCAATTCCGAGTTGGAATTATGAACTTGTATTGATTTTGATTACCATTTTGTTTTGTAGTAATGACTTTCAGTTTTAATTTCTCAGTTCTATAATGATTATGTGATTATCTTACGTATGGTTGTCTAATCGTTAAGTGAACTAGTTTGTGATTCTAACTTTATCTTTGTTTATTGTGGATTAGATTATTAGATTAATTGGTCTACTTGTTTAAGGACTAATTCAATAAATTAACTTATCTAATTCTATGTGTTTAATTACATGAAAATTGGGTTATGGTATTCGTGTGAAGTCTATCATTTGTGTGTTGTGATAGCTTTAACTGCCTTTCCTCCTAGTATCTTACGGTCCACAGTGTCGAACTTTAGTTTTATTGTTGTTTTAGTTATATTTGTCTCATGTATGCTTTACTTATTTATGTTTCTTTCAATTAAGTCCTTAGCCAAACACATTTCCATTCTTAGCTTGAATTGTTTAATTGTTTACTGTCTTTACAATAATTTCTTCTTGCCTTAATCGTTGAGTTTTAATTGCATGTAATTTGATCTTTAGAATTTCAAATTGATAATAATTTGATCTCTACTATTATAAAACCGATACTATTCAAGTATGACAATAAAAAAATATATAGGCAAAACACTCTTTCGTGCCCCTAACGTTTGCGGTGATTTTCAGTTATGCCACTAACGTTTCATTTGTGTCAGTTGTGCCCCCAATGTGAAACGTTACTTTCAATTATGCCCCCACTCTCGTTAATGTACCATTTTCCGGAACTTTTGAGCTTCGATCCGTGTTCATTTCAGTTTGTATTGATAAATGAGTTTATGGGTACTCATTTTCGGCTCCTAAGGATCATTTTGCACGTGGAAATTTTGAGAAAAATGCTTTGTTTTGCTGCATTTCATTTTGGTCCTTTTTGGGGTTCATCGGGTCCGATTTTCTTCGGATTTGGGGTTATTTTGAGCTTAATCTTTGAAATTTATCCAAAGAATCAAGTTTGTGATGTTCGAAAATTAAAACACATGAAATATGATCAAAGCCGAGCTCAAATCGTGCAAAAATGGTGTTTTTTTTTTGTGGATGATTGAAATTGGGGGCATAATTAAAACTAACATTTCACATTGGGGGTACAACTGACACAAATGAAACGTTAGGGGCATANTCCAGCAGGCTACAAACCCACCAAATGGATCACATAGGCATGAACGCCCTGTATCTCGCCATCAGATGTGAACGCCCACAATCACGAACGGTGTGGCCGCCACGCACCAACAAATAAGGAAACATTCCCTAAATCAATCAGGAGCCAATTAAGGATCGATCAAGATCCGTTGTCAATCAAGGCAAATCACTCAGAAATCCTTTCCCTTGATAACGTCTTAGCCATCCAGGCACCTTTCACAGAAAAGGAAATTACGTGGGAGCCAAGGATCGCAATCAGATCAGTCAGGATCACAATCAAGCATCTAGGCATTTATGACAAGATCACGCCAGGTCACCCTCAGCTAGTATAAAAGGTTAACCCTTCACACTGGAAAAAGGTACGCTCTCTACTTAGTCAATTGAGATTATCGAGCTCATAACCCTTACTAACTTAAGCATCAAAGGTGAATCGCAGGGCCACCCTGTGTGTTCATTGTCTTGCAGGTAACCTTGAACCCAGAGTTGCCTCATCTGAACCAGGTAATGACCTCCGGCCAGAACCTAGTTCATCAATAAACTTGATTCCTTGGATCAATTTCAAAGATTAAGCTCAAAATAGCCCCAAATCCTAAGAAAATCGGACCCGACGAACCCTAAAAAGGACCAAAACAAAATACAGCAAAACGAAGCATTTTTCTCAAAATTTCCATGTGCAAAATGATCCTTAGGAGCCGAAAATGAGTACCCATAAACTCATTTATCAAAACAAATTGAAACGAACACGGATCTAAGCTCAAAAGTTCCGAAAAACGGTACACTAACGAGGGCATAATTTCCATGTGGGGGCATAATTGAAATTAACATTTCACATTGGGGGCACAACTGACACAAATGAAACGTTAGGGGGCACAATTGAAAATCACCGCAAACGTTAAGAGCACGAAATGGTGTTTTGCCATGATTTTTTATTGACTTTTGGTACTTTTAAATGCAAAAATTTGATAAAAATAAATTATATTGATAAAAGATTTTTTTTAAAAAAAAATTTACTCAGATCCAGATATGAATATGGATTTTGACTATAAATATTTGACTATTCGTAGTATTTAGGAAATGATAATAAACCAACCNATTTGTCAATTTCCTAAATTCGGGGACCAATCTGTCAGCGAGTCAATAATCCAGGGACCAATTTAGTAGTTTACTCTATATAGATTTATATACATGTGGGTTTAAAAACCATCAACCCCCAATCTTGTGGGTTGATTTTTTTGAAACCAACCCAACCGAACCCGCAGCCGCAAGTTGGGTTGGGTTTTGTAGGTTTGCCGGTTGAATCGCACCCATGCTCAGCCCTAATGCCATACCATAGGATAAGTAGGAAGTAAGCAACTTAGGAAGCCTTGTTTGAGTTAAGAGAAACTTCATAATAGTTCACAATATTCAACACTCTCTCTTGAAATATCACCAAGAGGGAACTGGTGCATCATATCCATGTGATTGTTCATCAATCCAAACCCTTTACTCATGTTGCCCCACCTAAAGCAGGGAATTAGGGATTATCCTAATGAGGATCTTAAAATTTTACTTTATAAATTCGGATTTGGGTTCAAATATAATTTCAATGTGTCTAAATTTGGGTATTGTGACTCTCTACCCTGTAATAATAAAAATTTATTTATATATATATAAAAATAGGGTGAATAACACTTTCGTGGCTTGAGGTATGGATCGGTTCCACATTGATGCCATCTTCTTCTAATTTGATATTTTAGTGACCTATTTGTCGTTAGTACTTTGGTACCCAAAACTCTTTTTCTGTTACCTTTTGACAGAAAAACAAAGCACATGCAGGTGACGTGCATGGTAAAAAACACGAAATTCACTTCCTAAACTCATATTTCATGATTCAGCTTAAAAAAACATGAAATCCTCTGCCTTCAAGT
>QANZ01034176.1:1996-47853 GCA_003254925.1 Chamaecrista fasciculata
GGAGAGAGAGAGAGAGAGAGAGAGAGAGAGAGAGAGAGAGAGAGAGAGAGAGAGAGCACGGTGGGAGAGAGAGAGAGAGATTTATTTTGTGTTTTTGGGTAAATTCACTTAAAATCTTAATTTACTTCATTTTCTTATGTTTTGATCCTATTATAAAAAGAAAAGGACCTTAATATAAGAAAATAAAACTTTTGGGAATGAAAGTTTATTTTTCCTCTTTTTTTAACGGAAAAATGGATGGAAAACGTTAGAGGGACAAACTTTTTCAAGTTTTGCATAACTGGGGGATCAATATGGAACAAAAAATAACTGGGGGACCTATTTGGAACAAGGAGCATAACTGAGGGACCAAAATAGGATTTTGGCCTTAAAAAAAAAGATGGAGATTTTGTCAAGAAATTGTAGTCTCACCTAAATGATGGGTGAATGAAACTGAAAGCAAACCATAAAGATTGACAATTAATGAAAGCAGCAATGAGGTATGACAAAAATATCGTGCTTGACCGTTGGATTTGAACCACAGGTGCGTCAGAAAATTAAAAAGAAAAAAGTTGTGCTAAAAAAAGATTGAATATTACATTTTTTTAAATATATTCTTTAAACTTTTTTAAATAGGAATTAGGAATACACTGTCATGTATAGAAGAATATACGATAGTTAGTTAGAACGGGATTGTTATTGATTAATATTTAATAGTGAAACCAACAAGCAAACAAAATCGAGCTTAATTAGGGGACTAGTATCGTGATATTTACAATGATGATGACCTCGACTGAATCGATGAATCTTCAATTTAAATGGTTATTTATTTATTTTTTTTAATTTTGCCTCTAAACATTGAGACACATGAAAGGAAACAAATATTTCACCAAAAAATAAAAAATAAAAAATAAAGTGCAAGATTGACAGTTTAATTTCTTTAAGGGTTACAAATTCGTCTATCATTTTATATTAGGAAGTCTCGTCAGTACTTAATGCTCATTATAGTATTCCCTTCGTATTAGTAAGTCCACGCGTTTATCTACGTTTTCAAGAGCAACTATTATGCAATTATAACATTAATAAATAGTTTTTGACCAAAACCTCAAATTGTTCCCTTTTGTAATGGGGTAGATTTCAAATTGATTTATTATGTTTTATTTGTTTCAAATTAATTTTATACGTTTATATGATTTCTAAAATCAATTCAAAAAATATTGAATATTATCATCTGACTCTCGTTTTAAGTTTGAAGGTGAAAACGTTAAAAAAAATGCTCCTAACTACTCGATCCTTTTTTTGTCTTTCTCTGCATTTCTTCATGTAGGTTCTTCTTTATAAGGAGGAATGGTATTAATTGTAATTCCTCTCTATTTTTAATCTTTTGTTTAGTTTTTTAATTTCAATAAGTTAGATCATGTGTCCCTCTATTTTAGTGGTAATTTTTTCTAAATTTATTTATAGATTTAGTCCTTTCTCGTAAAAGCTTATGTTTTTTTTTTCCTAGAAAAGAGAGAGCAGCAGAACACAGGAAAACAAACTAAACCAAAATAAATCTAGGAAACGACACACCAGCTAAGTCGTCCCTGAGGAGGTTGTTGCAGTAAGAAGGAGGGTTGGGCAGCATCTTCACAGTGAAGTCTTCGCAAGAGGCAGCGTTGGCAAGGCAATCCGCGACACGGTTACCTTCACGATGAGTGTGATTAATGGAAACATGCCAATCTCTATGAAAAAGCTGACGAGCAAACTTGATAAGAGCATAATGAGGGTGAAATTCATCACAGCCATGTCTCAACAAATTAATCGCCGTAAGCGAGTCTCCTTCAAGCCAAAGTCTTCGAATACCCAAGTTCCAAGCAACTTCCATCCCTGTGATTAAAGCCCAAATCTCAGCAGAAACGACAGAACCTGATCCAAGACCTTTGGTAAAGCCCATGACCCAACGACCTGAAGACTCACGAATAACGCCACCACAGCCAGTATGAGAGCCTCCCTGATTGCTAGAACCATCAACATTGCATTTGTGCCAACCTTGAATAGGATACTCCCAACCAATTAAACGCTCGGTCCTCATTATTCTCAAATTTTCAAGGCTACTACAACAATGCTAAACAGCAGAGGCTTTAGAAACAGCCTTAAAATTCAGATTTTCCCAACCTCTAATGTTGTTGTTGAAAATACGATTATTCCTGTAATTCCAAAGAATCCATATGCCAATCGCAAAAATGGTTCTCCACTGAATATTCTCCTTCCCAAGATGAGTAGACTTCATATTAGTTTTAATCCACTCTTTAATGTCTCCAGAAAAGAAAACGGTCCACTTGGATGAAGGAATAAGATCTTCCCAAAATTTACGAGCAGTATCACAGTCTCTCAAGACATGAATACCAGTTTCTGTGTTTCCTATACACCAATGACAATCACCAGAACTCGCCAAGCCTCTAGAGAGTCTGTTATGATTAGTAAGAAGCTTCTCACTAGCCGCCAACTAGACACAAGTCTTCACTCTCTGAGGACCATGCCAATCCCAAATAAATTTCCAAATATGATCTGAAGAATTATTAAAGGAATTAGCAATAAGGTTGTAAGCAGATTTGACAGTAAACAAATGATCATTGTTAAGTCTCCAAACCACTTTATCAATACCATCACAAGGCTTGCGAGGAAGAACTGAAGCAAGTTTCATGAGCCCTCTAGTAGAAAGCTGATGTTGAAGAAGTGGCCAATTCCAATCACAATTACTCAAAGTGTAATCACAAACACGCTTATGAAGGTTGTCCATGTCAAAAGGGAGGCGAGCAAGATCAAAAAGAGTCTCTTTCCCAACCCAAATGTCAGTCCAAAACATAACCTGAGAACCATCCCCAATTCGCCATTTGATACCTTTCTCAACAAATTCCCAGGCATGTCTAATACCTTTCCAACAATTGGACTCACTGTTTTTCTTACTGACAACCGGGATTGACTTATCACCACACTTGTACTAAACATTTATACTAAAAGCATCCAATGTTTTGAGAAATTTATGGACGAATCAATGACATCTACATTTGGGAAGAATACTACTTTTTTGATATGCAGACGGTTGAATGGTAAACAATTTGTTGACAACACTAAGATCGGTGATGATTTTCATCTTACGGATCAGATCAATTGTACTTTTATTTGTTTTTATAGTTAAAAGATGTTTGCAAATTGTTCATCTTTTATTTGTTTTGAGAAATTGTAAGTGTTGTTTGACTTTTCTATAATATAATTAGGTTTGATGTTTTTCAAAAAAAGTTTGAAGGTGACGAATCTAAAACTACGAGTTTCTTTTGACGAGTACTTTGAAACCGTCAATAAACAAGATCAAATCGATTTTTTAAAAGTGGATAACTTTTTACGGCTAAACTAGTGAAGTTGATCGATTATATCTTTTTTGTGTTAAGTTCAAATGTGACAAGTTCGAAACTTTGTGCTAATTCTTAAAGTATTCTTTATTTACCATCATTTTTGCAAATGCAGTCAAATCACATTTTGAAAGTAAATTTTGAACTAATTTAAAAAATTATAAAAATATGTGAGATCAATTTAAAACAAACACAACATAAATGATTAATTTCAAATCCACCATGTGACACCAATGGGAGGTTTTGGAGTTTTTGGCAATAGTTTTTTCCCTTCAAAATCCAAAAAAAAAAAAAAACTAACTAGTCCACAAGAGACGCGTGAACAGGTAAGAGTCCTAATCAAATTGTCAAGTGTTGTATTTGCTTATACGCCCAGTAACAGCCGTACAAACTATGATACAATCTCGTGCACTCCACCACCTGTTTTCCCGACACGTGTCGACATTCCAGTGGTTGATGCTAATGTTCTAGTGTACCTACTAACTTGTGAGCCACGCCACATGTCAAAGTACCATACAGTCGAATGCTGCTGATCACCGCTTCAACTTTAATTTATTGCTCAAAAAATAAATTCTTCACTTTTTCTCCTCATAAAGCGGGGCCTCATAATTTCCAAACGCGTAAAGAAAAACGCGTGAAGAACTGAAAGCCGTTCTATATAAATTACGCCGTTCTCCTAGTGTCTCAAATTTCAACTTTCCCAGAGAGAAAACGAAACGAAACGGATTCTGTTTCGTTCGCTCTCTCTAGCGAAGTTCTTCAGATTCTTCTTCGATTCGATTCGATTTCTATGTCTATCGCTATGGACGACGAGGTTCGCAAGATCTTCAACAAGTTCGACAAGAACGGCGACGGAAAAATCTCATCGGCGGAGCTCAAAGAGATGCTCCTCACGCTCGGCTCCAAAACGACGTCGGAGGAGATTAGCCGTATGATGGCGGAAATTGACAAGAACGGCGACGGCTACATTGACCTAAAGGAGTTTGCCGAGTTCCATTTCTCCGACGACGGTAAAGACGGCGGAGACGTCACCAAGGAGCTACGAGACGCTTTTGATCTGTACGATTTGGACAAGAATGGAGTGATCTCGGCCAGTGAGCTTCACTCTGTGCTGAAGAAATTAGGGGAGAAGTGCTCGTTGAGTGATTGCCGGAGGATGATCAGTTCAGTGGACGCCGATGGCGATGGAAACGTGAATTTCGAGGAGTTCAAGAAGATGATGACTCGGTCGTAGAGGATCGATCATTTCCAGTGAAATCAAAAGGTAGGTTGGAATTAAGTAGCTAGCTAGCCAGGTAGGCTTTAACCTAATGTGAAATTGTAGATACAAGTTATTCACGCCTTCGTTGCATATACGTAGTAGCAGGTCGTCTACTATCGTTTAGCTGTTAGTTTTTTTTTGGTTTCAGAATTAGGAGTAGGATTTGGTAGGAATGCTGATAATTGTTTCACCGTAAACTGTTGGCTTTGCTTTTGATGAAGAAATTAAATCTGATCTATCATTTCATGCACTGCATTATCCTTTGAAATTTAACCAAACACCAGAAAACTAAAACGATTTATTTGAAATCGGTTTTCAATTCGAAGTTTTGAACAGTTTTTATCATCTCATCTTTTTTTTCTTATATTGATAGAGTTTTTCTTCAATTTTGTTCTAAAATTTCATTTGGCATAAAAAAATAAAGGTATAGTCATACCTAATTTTTCTTATAATAATTGAAAGTTTTTATAGAAAATATTCATGTAAATTTGGATTTTGGTCAATGAAAACTATTTTAATTTAAAAGTAAAAAGGAGAAATTCAAAAGACATTCGAGTATAAGAAAAATCTGATTGGATGCATTAGGGTTGTGTGATTTCTGTTGTTCACATGATTGGTGGTGGTATGGAAACTAGAAAAGTAGTAATTAGAAAAATGAATTTTGAAATAAATGATAAAAAGAAAACGCGTGAGGGATTGAAGAGGGATTCCATCACTGTCACCATGAAGGTGTCCACCGCCAACAGATGTACAGAAGAGTAATCGCATTGGCATGACTTTTTGTGGCATTTAAAAAATTACTTATTTAATATTTTGAATTATTTATTTGAATTATATTTCACTTTAATGAGCAACTCAAACTCTAAACTAATTTGGCTCTGTTTGGGAGTATTTTTGTTTAATAATTTTTTTTTGTAAATAGAGTATAGAGATTTGTAGATGTAGAATTATTTAAATAAATATATAATAATTGTGATAAATACTAATAGAGAGAATTGTATAGGATTAAAAATAAAAGAAAGAATGAATTTTTAATATAGTGATTGAATTTTGCGTTAGAATTTATACTAGAGGGGTTTTGTTAAATGATAATTTTATTATGCTTTTGCAAATGTTGATTAAAATAGAGTTTGCAAATAGTTTCTGGTTTTAGAAAACTTTTTACTACTCAAAAAGTATATATGTTATAGTTATTATTACTTAAATAAATTTACTTAAATAAAATTTTATGAATTTTTTATACTTATTCACAGTTTAGTTGAGAAATCGAGCTTTGTCTATACAATCTTATGAATTTTTTAAATTTAATGATATTATCAGATTTTATTGTACCAAAAAAATTGTTTAGCTCGAAATTTCATGTGTTCGATTGTTCACTATAACTTTTTTAAAACATATTTTTCAAATATAAAATAAATCAAATTTTATACAACCTTAAAGGCTGTTTGATAAAAACCCCCCAAATACTTTACTATTTTTTTTGGTAGGCCCAAATACTTTACTATTTGATTGTATTGGTATTAGTATTTTTACTTTGGCCAAAGTCCTATTTTGGTCCCCTAGTTATGTTCAGTGTTTCAAATTGGTCTCCCAGTTATTTTTCGTTCCATATTGGTCCCCCAGTTATGCAAAATTTGACAAAGTTGGTCCCTCTAACAGTTTCTATCCAATTTTCCATTAAAAAAAAGACAAAATTGATTTTTAACTCCTAAAAGTTTAAATTTTTTGCATCAAGGATCTTTTTCTCTATAATAGAACCAAAATGTAAGAAAGAAGAAATACTTGAGGGTTTTAGTTTATTTTACACAAAAAACCTCCTCTCTCTCTCTCTCTCTCTCTCTCTCTCTCTCTCTCTCTCTCTTGAGGGTTTCAGACCCAGAAACTGCAATTCAAGAAAGGAAGAATCTTTAGATCTCAAAACCCCCACAAGCTTCCTCAAAATTCCATTCCATATCTTCATCATCATCATTCTTTCCCAATCACTCCCTCACCCTCTCCAATCCCTCTCCTCTGTCCCCTTCGGGATTGCACTCTCTTTCCCAATCACTCCCTCACCCTCACCACCACCACCACCACATCATCATCATCGCATCATCATCATCATCATTTCAACCCCTTATTCGACAACGACACTCTCGCAATCTACGGAATCGACAACTTCTTAAATCCCCAGTTTCAGATTCAAACTCCCACCACCACCACGATGGCGGCGAATTCGAAGAATGATGATGATGAAGATATGGAATGGAATTTTGAGGAAGCTTGTGGGGGGTTTTGAGATCTAAAGGTTCTTCGTTTCTTGAATTGCAATTTCTGGTCTGAAGATTGAGAGGAGAGAGAGAGAGAGAGAGAGAGAGAGGAGGTTTGTTTTTTTTGTGTAAAATAAACTAAAACCCTCAAGTATTTCTTCTTTCTTACATTTTGGTTCTATTATAGAAAAAAAGTCCTTGATGCAAAAAATTCAAACTTTTAGGAGTTAAAAATCAATTTTGTCTTCTTTTTTTTTTAACGGAAAATTGGATGGAAACTGTTAGAGGGACCAACTTTGTCAAATTTTGCATAACTGGGGGACCAATTTGGAACACTGAGCATAACTGGGGGACCAAAATAGGACTTTAGCCTTTTACTTTAAATATGTAAAATGTGTTCTTGATAGGCAACAAACTAGGTTAGGTCAGTGATTTTATTATAGTAGTTAGGAAGAGAATAGTTAGGGTTTTACTTATGAGCATAGTGCAAAATACCGGACCGGCAATTGACCTGGCGAAGGGCTCGGGTCACTGGTTCAATTGTTCAACCGTTGGGTCACTGGTTCAACCGGTTGAGCCGGTTTACTTAAAATTTTTTTTCAATTATACATATTCATCAAATACACATTAATTCAATTCACAATAATTCAATCATACAGTAATTTAGACCAATAAATGAATCAAAGTACCAAATAATCCAATCAAACAATAATCCATTCTAGACTAATCAAATAATCTATTTCAATTTTCACACCAAATCAGAATCTGTGTTAAAGGTATCCCAAAAAGACCACGTTTTTGGGCTCTTGAATAAAAGACCACCACCAATCAGCGACTAAAGGTATCCCAAAAGAGAAATAGAGCACAAAAATTTAAGGCATACAAAAGAGAAATAGAGCACAAAAATTTACCGAGCAGAAATAGAGAAGCTTGTATTTCACTAGATTTTCCATCAAAGTACCAAATTATATTTCAAGAAGAAGAAATTTCACTCACAGTCAGTCACGGCGGGGATTCGATCGGAAGAGATGAACGGCGAAGAACCAGCCGACGAGTTGAGTGTACGGCGAAGAAGGCGAAGGAAGAACCACGAACGAAGAACCTGTCGACGAACGAAGACGACTTAAGTGAACGACAAAGGATGAGAACGGCGTAGAACGGCAAGAGAACGGCGAAGAACCCTAAACGGCGTGCGTGAAGTGAAACTGAGGCTGAGTTCGAACCTAAAAACTTAGGTTTTTTTTTAATGTGAATCGGTTAAAACTGGTTCACGGTTCACCGGAATGCAGCTGACCCGGCGACTCGCCGGTTCAGCTGCATTCCGATATTTTGTTATCTCCGAATCGGCCTGGGCGCCGGTTCACCGGTCGGATCGCCCGGTCCGGTCCGGTTTTTCTCACTATGCTTATGAGTATATATAGAAGACGATTCTATTGAAAGTAGTTTTTGAAAGAAGAGCACAAGTCCAAAATATAAAAAAATGTGAAATTTCAAAACTCTTATTGGATAGTGGGATCCACACTTTTCTCTCTAACTCTTTCATTTTTTCTCTAGACTCCATGAAATATACAAGAATTTACATGGCAGAGGATCCAAGTCCGTTGTGAGTTGTCCCATAGTAAGTCTTTTCTTTTTTTATATACACTGTCCCATAGTAAGTGGACCAATCAGGATATATTATCAATCCGTATACAAAAGTTTTAAAGTAGAATTAAAATTCAGAATTCAGCTTTTTTCTTTTTTAAATTTATTTATACAAGTGAAAATCCGGCCGCTATTGAGAAGAAAACGGGCCCAAAGAAAGTATATTGATTCTGGTGAGTTGAATTGAATTGAGGTGGTGGTGGTTGGGTCAAAAGTCAAAAGTCAAAAGTCAAAACGCTACAAGTCATAATAAACTTATAATTACGTAATTTATTAGCAATAATAGCGTTCGTCCTTTCTCACCCAACTTGCGGCTGGCAGTACACTTGTGGTACTCTTTGCTTTTTTCTTTTTGTCCATTATCCTTTGGGTGGGCCTAAATTGGTGATGGCGTCTATTTGGATTTAAAGTTTAAGATTTTGATATAGCCAATTTGATATCAGGGCTTATCTTTAATAAGTTACGTTTGTTATAAAAAAATTGTGTATATATATATATAAATAAAATCATTTTACAAAAATATTTGGAAATGAGTTTATCCTTTTGAGATGTGTAATTCTTTGTACCATGACCTAATTAAATTACATTGATACTATTGGAGTTTAGTTTAATACCACTATACCCTTCTTCAAAATCCAAATCCAAATCTGATTTTAAAGTTGAGTCAAAACCAAATTAAAAGAAAAATCAAAATAAAGTTGAGAAACACTTGTTATTTTTTTTTGACAGACATACACTTGTTATAATTGGTGAAAAATGCTGAGGCGTGCCAGCCTTTTAAATAAACTTGGTTCTGTTTTTGGTAGGACTAAGAACTCAAAATAATATTGAGGTGATTATATAGTACGGAATTAGACCATTAATATAAATTAAATTTTGTCTCAAATGTATTGACATATGGAGTTCTATCATATGTTTTTAGAATTATACAAATTAAAGGTGTAAAGCAAAAGAGGGGAGAATTTGAACTCTTCCTTCTCCATAGATATTTCTTTAAATTTTGATTAAGAAGGGAACTCTCTCCAAAACTTTATCAATTTTTTTTTCTTAAGTATACTTTTATTTTTTTTTAAATTTAAAAAACATTGAGAATGTGAGAGAATAGAGGAGTATGCTTAGCTTAATGTTTCTTCTTTCTAGCTTACTGAGTCTGCTTAGCTTTTAAAAACATGGTAATGCAGTGGGGAGGGTACCCCCAAACCATTTATTTCTTCTGTTTTTTTTTTTCTTATTGAAGACTAATTCTAATTATTTCCGAATCACAATCACAAGGAAGAGAAAAGTATGATATAAGCGACTATTGTATTGAGGGAAGCAAGAGTAGCATTTTCATTTACTTTTAATTTTTCATATGTAAAATTCATAAATATTTGTACATTGGGATCAAAACCAGATAAAACTTTTGACTGATTAACAATAATTAATTTCTTCAATTTCGAAGAAAGAACCTAACTTAACTGATGCCTGGCATCTCTGATGTTTTTGACTTTGACGATTGCCGCTGATTTTGAGTTTGACATGTCACCCTTGACGGAAGCACAATTTTTAGTCAAACTGATTTAACAAAATCTAGAACATAATATTGCAATTCCCATGATCATAAAATCTACTTTCTTTCCAACTATTAACAAAAAACACAACCAAAATCTCCAGGTGTCACGGAATACAAAAAAACTAACACATTTCAAGGAGAGCAGAAAGCCGAAATAGAATAAAAGAGAGAAAAAAAAAAGTGCAACTCATATTGGACGTTGAATTCCATACTGTGCATGTGCAGTAACTATTAGATCATGATATAAGTGATTGAAGAATAAACATTACAATTAACAAGAGAGATAATGGGTATATGAAATAGCAACATCAAGTGCCATAACCAAGTATTGCATTATACTGGGCAAGAAAAAGTTCATGACTATTGATAATGCATGGTCACCAAGAACTCAACTTGTGTCCATTTGTTCCCCAACTTCATTGTCGTCTTGTGTAATCTCATTAGTTTCATCCTCTTTGGAAGTAGCAGTTTCTTCATTGGCCTGGGTGATTTCATCAGAACTAGGTTTGACAGGAGGTGCTGGAAATGTTTTCTTCACCAGCTCCACCATTTCTTCAATCTCTTCATCTGGAAAACGATCCTCAATTTGCTCAATGATCTGTGACATAAGAGTAAACAAAACAACGACAATTAGCAAGAGTGACAAATCATGCACAACATTTTGTATAAACAGAAGATTACATGTCAGTCCAGTAAACCCAACTTCAAAAACATTTTCCCATGGCTGTATACTTTATCACACAAAATTAGCAAACAAAACTTAAAAAAATAAGTATCTAAGCAAATAAAGATGAGTTCTATGGAAAAGTGCACTGAATCTTTAATCTACCTAAGAATTTCTCCCTCATTTCATAGACTGTTTGATAACAAATACTATAATTATTATGCCAAACACATACTCAAAGCATATCTCACAAGGAGTTTGATACTCTTTCTAAGACACTGTACAATGCAAAAATGATGACAGAAATAGATCATTCGATCTAGAAAGATGATTGGGGTTAAAGTTACTGCTGAATGGAATAATTTCATAAAACAACCAAAGCCTTCAGAGTCTTATTTGCTGCTATGACTCTGGCAACACTTGAACCCAAATATACGGTTGTTGGTTGATGGAATATAGGGTTAAAACAAATGTTCCTTCTTAGATCTACTGCAGAATAACCAAGTCCTGGGACTTAAATGGGTAATTAGACAATACAACCATGTAGCCAAGGACTGCTCTTTTCATGGTAGAAATGTATGTATGGGATCTTGGTATCATAGTTGTTAAATCAGGATTTGAATCGTGAATCATTGAGCTAATTTTTGAATCGTAAATCGTATCGAATAGTAGGATTCAGGAAAACAATGAAAAATAGTCTGAAGTATGTTATATCAATGACAAAAAACTACATAAGTCTCTCATAAAGTCATAAATGATAAATCATAATAAAAAAGAACTCATAAGTCATAGTTGAAGGTTTGAAGCTGTGAATTTTTTTTATCTGACGTGAGAGATGAGAGAAGAAAAGCACTTGACGTGTGTGAGTCGTTTTTCCAATTCTGACTTTGTGAGAAAGAAAAAAAGTTATGTGTGACTCTGTGAGTGTGACTTTGCAAAAAAAAAAAAGGGACTGTACGTTAGAGCATGACATATGAAAGCATACTCTGTTTTTTACAGCTTTGGTATAAACTGATTTTTTTTCTTTTTATGTTGCAGCACTGACTCTTATTCTGAAATAATTTTGAAATCATCTTTTTTAACTCATATGCTTCTGAAATCTTTTTCACTGCAGCAGGATTCTCAAAGTGTTTAATCGTTTTTTTTTTTTGTAATTAGCTCTGTTTTTCTACTAATTGCCCAAATCGTTCGATTCACGATTCCGGATCAAAGCATACGATTCCAATGAGAATCGTACCGATTCAGGGCATCAAACGATTCGGCCAATGATACGCATCGTTCTGATTCCGAATCGAATCAAATCGCACGATTCGAATCGTGAATCATACAATTCTAACAACTATGCTTGGTATCATAATCTCTCAGATGCTTTTGAGAGAACAGAAATAAGATAGGAATAATTTTACAATACTTTGTAATATAATCAAAACAACATTATCTGTTCTTAAGTCAACACTAACTCTAAAAACTACATCCATGGCCGCAGATATCATGTTGTCAATTGGTTCTATCATTCACTTTATCATTCCTAGACCTTTGGCAAAGTAAGATTACTTTCTCATAACAATAGCAGCTGCTTCAGAAGTAGTTGCTTTAGAAGTGCATGTTAAAAAATGAGTAAATAATTGAAGAACAATCCTCGAGAATATTAATATGTAATATATTCACCATATCAGAAGACTAATGCAGAAATTTCATTGTCCGCTTAAAGGTTAGCTACCCCAGAAAAGCAGCTTCATACGACGGCACTTTTCATCAGTTCAGCTGCAAGTACCATATCATTCGAAACATGTTTAATTTATTAAAGAACAAAAGGAGGTTTGATCATCTCAACTTGTTTGTATTCCTACTCAAATGAATAGATGGAAAGAAAGATACTTAGGTATACTAGTTACAGAATTTTTAGTTTCCGTTATGTGGCTACAACCAAATGACTGAAATGAGTAATCCTTGTGTTACGTAGAAGTTCAACGAACGTTACCAAGCAGATGCAATAAGAGAAACTGCAAAATTTAAATGAGGTGATATTCGTTTTTTCTCCTTCGGTCAACATGATTAGTTATGTTCATTACATAAGGAGTAAGGACTCTGTCTTCAAAATCTAAGGGTATGAGTTAATTCTCTTATTCAGAGCCAGGCATTAGTGCTTCTAGCATAGATATCATCTCTGGATTTACAAAATGCAATCCGTCAATTGATAACAGAGCTAAGTTGGTGATAATGAAATCTTAAATATTGCTGAATCTCAATCTGAAATAGATTTAAAGCAAAGCCATTACATTTTCCCCCTCTATGATTAACAAACAAGAATGACAGTTTTTATTACAATGCCCCTTAACTCTCCATGCAAGTTTAGCATGGTCTCAAACCTATAATTCATAGCAAACAGATCATATAGCATTCCACTAAGTTGATAATTAAAGACAACCCAAAGAATCACCACAGAAAACTAGGGTATAGTGCTAGAAAATTCAGAAGTATGACTTGAAGCTAAGCTGGAGGCATGAAATGAATAACAAGATTTATGGTGTTACTACTTACAGGGAAAATTTCAACAGCTGCAACTGGCCTCAAGTTTAATATATTCAGGACCTCAGCTTTTGCAAGGTCATGTTTTTTGAAATTTTCCAAGAAGCTATTGATATTCTCTTTTGTTTGCTCACTAGCAACAGTATTAACCAAATAATCGTAAACCTATAAACGGTCACAACACAAGGATCTTTGTTATTATAAATTAGTAATAATAAAAAAAAAACTAAATTTGTTAAGCAACACGAGATCTCAATAATCAGAACCAACCTTGTATTCGGACTGTGCTACTTTGGCAAGAACTCTCGTGGGATCTTTCGAAGCTCCTTTGCCTCGTAAGAAGTCGAGAACCTCAAAATTCGTGAGTGCACCAGCATTGGCCTCTAAACTATGACGAGAGACACAGAGAAAGTGAAATTAAGAGATTAAGAAGTGACTGATTCGAATTGTGCAATTGTTAGAAAGCGGAAGGGAACAACATACATTTTCATTGGCGAAAAATCAGAGAAGCAGTTAGGCAAAGAAAAAGCCCTATTATCCCTCCTGAAAATAAAATCGAAAATATTTTGATCATGAAGGTTGCAAAGTGGGGGACGAGGAAAATAAGTATAGAGAGTAGATGAATCATAAGGGACAGAAGGAAGGAACATACTTGTTAAGTGCTATGATGCGGATGGTGATAATACTTGAAGAAGGTAATCAATGACTCGTGAGCTATGATACACCGTTAGGTATTATAAGCCGGTGAATCCGCACCCAAACCAGCAAATCATGACAGTTACAGGACACAGACTATAATAGAGCTTTCAATTTCCCTAATGGAAGTAATGTTGGCGATTGGGCTTTTTGACAAATACCGAATACTAGCAGTAGCGGAGCTTCCACAGTTCAACTGTAGCAGTAGCAGTAGCAGAGCTTCGACGATACAGCGACGACCTTCAACGGCACGGCGAGTGGTGGCAGCGGCAAGCTTCGACGACTATGAGATAAAGATGAGAATGAAACTATCAAAGAGGCTTCCACGATTCTTTCTTTTTTTGGGTCAGAACTTCCATGATTATAGACATATTACATTTTCATCATTGAATTGGGCTGAAACAGAAAAGGCCCAAAGTACATATTTAGTCCAAAACTTTTGCTCACTTCTCAATTTGGTTCCATAACTTCATTTGTTGTACTTTTTGTCTCATATCTTTTGCTCAGGTTACAGATTTGGTCCTATGTTGCACTTTTGGTTTCATATCTTTGGGTTAGGTTGTAGAGTTGTCTCATATCTTTGGATCATGTGGGATTAACAGTAAAACTTTTTGCAAATATATAGGACTAATTATATAACCTGGCCAAAAAATATGAGATCAAAAGTGATACATGACTAAGGGTGCGTTTGAATACACCTTTATGTTCCTTTATCTCTCCTTTATCTCCAGTACTCCTTTAATACTCGAGCTAAAGTAAAAAATCTTATTTGTTTCACAGTTATCTTTCCCTCCTTTATTTTTCTCCTTTATCTCTCATTTATCTTCTCAAATTACTAACATATCCCTACTCAACTACCTATAATTACCTACTTTTTACTATAAAATAATAAAACCGACCGAAATCGATCTGATCTGATCTAATCCAATCCAAATCAAAACGATCAAATCTGATCCAATCCAATTCGAACCGATCAAAACCGACCGAAACCGATCATCTAGTCAGTTGAATTGGATGAAAAAAAGATGATAATCGATTGGTTCGGTTCGATTGGTTTTGAAAACCAAAAACCGACTGAACCAAACTGAACCATATTAATAATTTAATTAAATATTATTTATATTATATTAAATAAAAGAACATTCATATATCTCAACTTAATTTCCTCATTTTTTTCCTTATCTAGTCACTTTTTATTTCACAATTCATAGTTTTACACTTCATTCTTCCTTCATCACTTCATCTTCAACTTCTATCCTTCATCACAATTCACTTTTTTAATATTTTCTAGATTGTTATATATTTTGTATTTTTTAGAATTTTATCTAAATATATAGAAAACTAATTAACCGATCCAATCCAAACTGATTGAAGTCGGTTTGGATTGGTTCGGTTAGCTCAAAATGATTGAATTGATTGAATGACTTTAGTTGTCATCTAATCCGTTCGATTCCGTTGAAAAAAAATGTCAAAACCAATCTAAACTGAAGTTTGAACATCTCTATAATAACTTTTTACAAAGATATGAGTCGAGGATATGAAAAGAAATGACTTGTACATTCCAAATGATGATGTGGGGGATATGGTTTATGTAAATGACTAAGGAGGTGTTTGGTACACGGATTGAAAAAATAGTCCCGCGATTATGAGCTCCGGACTAGAGTAATCCCGCGTTTGGTACGCGGATTGGAAAATTAGTCCCGAGAATATTGGATTCCTAGGACTAGCATAATTTCCTAAAAAAGCTATTTTTTAATCCCACCATAGGGGGTGGGATTAGGGTGGGATTAATCTAATCTCATGACATGAGATTATTTTTTCCATCCAAAATGACTTTATTACCTTTAATCAATTTCTTCTAATTAATTAATTCTTTCTCTACAAACTCTTGTCACTTTTCATCTTTGTCATTTTACAACTCTATGTGTTGTGAGACTTTTTAAAAAAATTTTATTATGTTGAGAATTATGGACATTGTGCTATGAAATAGTATTTTTCTCATGAATTATTAATGTTATTTAATTTATTTTAATTATGATATAGTATTTTTTTTTTAAGAATTTCTACATTTGATAAACTATTAGTTGAGAATAAAACGTCAATGGCATATTTGTAAAAGTATTAAACATTCCCAGGAATATCAAAGTTGAACCAAACACAAAATTGTAACATTCCTAAGAATATTGCAAAATAATCCTAGAATTATTTTAACTCATCCAAACAGACATTCTTATAATCCTGGGAAACTTATTCCTGAAAATGTGATTCCCGAGAATGAAAAAATATTCCATGTACCAAAGACCCCAAAATGTTAATTTCACTATTTCAGTTTATTCACGAAAGGATATACTAACGAAATTTAGGAGCTACAACCAATAAAAGTGCAGGATCCAATCTGTCTTTTTTGCATGTATAGGAAGAACCCATGCAAAAATGAACATTTTAAGATAAACTACTAAATTAGTATGAATCTCAGACAAATATTTAAGAAAAAACAAAAAGCAAGTGTTTGAACTCTCCATATTAGTTCCCTTGCGGCTAGGATAATATTTAGGCTTAATAGAAAAACTCAAAGGCATCAATGATAATAGAAAAGTAGTATTTGCAATAGTAATACAATTATATAGCCATTAGCCAGAAACCTCCCTCCATTTTACATGCTGTGTTAAGTACATAAAAATTCTGTATTACACTTTGATAGATCAAGGCAAGAGAATATATTGACTAGATTTATCTTGCCTCAAATATATGGGAAACTGACTAGCATTTAGCTGCCAACATATATAGATATAAGCAGATGAAGATGAAGAGTTAAAAGAAGAGCACCACCATTATTTGACAGTTGACACTGAGACTAGTCAAATAGGCAGAGCAACAAAAGTTATAACTAATCCTTTTTCTTTTCTTGTTATTACTATTCAATTTATAACTATTCTAGCTTTTCTATAAAACCTGTACAACAGAAGTTTTTTTTATTCTTTAATGTTGGACTACACAATCTAAAGGAGTGGTTGATTCATAATTCTGAACCAATTCTCCCTTGTTAGTGTACATCAATTCCACATCTGTTTCACACAATCCTGCCGCTTCCACAACATAGGCCTTGACCTCTTGGAACCTCTCTTCTGAGAGTGAAACCTCAGATAGGAGTTTCCATGCATATGCCTCTGATGCATCATCAAAATCCTTCCTTCTCTTTAGCACCAAGTGTCCACTAATCTCCCACACCGCAGGATTCACTTGAGCATTCAAGATATCTTTGCTTACTTCTCCAAGCGCTTGCCTCTCTGCAAAACACTATTCACACAAAGATACATACAACCATGGTTAAGTGCTATCAAAGCAACCTTTGGAGAATTCCCATTAAAAATAGCAAAACAGAAAAGAAGATTGTGAATATTCACAACTTTTTCCTATATCTACATATGGCTGAAATCAAATTTGTTCAGTACTGACAGAGGCACAGAGCCAACCGGCAAATAATAACTTCTTTTACAACCTCACAAATATGGTAGCACACATGCATGAAATTTTCCCGGAGCATATGCTGGAAATTCTGATTTCTAATCAAACTAAACACAGTTTATATCTGACTCTTTGACTAAACACTTAAGCCCAAGGAACATGCATCTAAAACATACCAAAATTAAAGAATGGGATCATAAGAAAAAGAAGTACCTGAGGGAATACAAAAATCCTCTTCCCACTATCAGAAATTAGAACATTGAAAGGGATGTTATTATCCTGAAGACAAATAAGGGCACGGGCAACAACATCTGACAGGTCTCGAATGGAATTTCCACCCTCAAAAACAAGTCCTTGAACTGGATAGTTCAAGAGCTTAGAAACATAGACTTCTCTAGGGTATAACCCCTTTTCTACAGCTACAATCTGCGTTGGGACTTTCTCAACTGGGAAATTTGCATTCAAGTAATATGCCTGTAGCAGAGCAGAGTATGAGCTATAGTGAATATTTGAGATATAAATAACCTATAACAGATGAAATGTCATTGGGAAACATACTTGGAAATGTAGATGATTGATAGTGGCAAAAGCACCCAAGCTATTGTAACCCAATCTAAAGAAGGGATCAGCAGCTTCTCTAGCCATATGCATGGCAAGCAGGAAGCTATCACGATCAATCTTCTGAGGCAAGCAGTCTAGGACACGAGGAATCAAAAGCACATGTCCATATTCAATTGGGCTCACCTAATTATATCAGAGTTATTATACCAATGAGACAGTAAACAAAATTTCCCAAAACACAAATGGCAAAGAAACAACAAGAAAAGAAAACACTGGATATATTCTTACATTTATTGCAACAACATTGGGAGATGATGATATCTTTTCAACTGGAAAATTGGGAATGAAATGGCTCTTGTGGTCAGTGCTCTGATGAAACATGAAGAGCACCTCTTCCTGTCCAATTTTTGTGAAATTAAACTTATTTTCTTCAAATGATTGAAGAACTTGATCTACTCGGAACTCGGTAGGCCGTTTCTTCAAGTGGCGTCCTTCATTCAGTTGTGCAATAAATTTGTGTTGCCCAGAAATAATCTTTGTCTCGCATGTGGTCACATCATACCTAAAAAGCCCCTGGTTCATTCTATCATCCCACTGTCCAAGCAACAAATTGTGAAGGAACGATATTTCAGATACATCCTCTGATGATTCTTCCATCCCAACTTCTATTGGAACATTGTCATCTTTCTTAAATAAATGAAGTGAAAGTTTTGCCACTGAAACCACAAGATCAAATAATATTCATGAGGATTTGAAAAAAAATAACCATGTTTAAATTCGAAGCACTATGCTTAAGTTGATCAAATCATGTATTCCCAGTCTCCATTCTCCAACTCTCTTCCTTTTCCCCTTGTTTCAATCTAATTGCCCTTTTCACAGCCAGAGGAGAAACCACAAGAAAACCAAAAATAAAATTATCACCAAACAAATTCAAATTCTAATAATGCAAGCTTTCCATGCAATGCTCATTCAATCAGTAAATTCCACAGACAGCACACGATTGTTGTCCTCCACTCTCAACAGCACAACATTATGGGGATCCCTCACCATCTCTCTACAAGCCTGAGTATATAATTTGAATTAATCTAAAACTGAGGTAGATTACTCCTTTTTATATCACTCTCTGTCTCTCTAACTTGAGTGTCCAAGTCAATTCACATGAAACCCTCCCTATACGTTACTTTTGCATAATCTTCAACCGTCTATCTCTCCAATGTAAGTCCCAAGACTATTTTAGTTTGTTATAACCCAAGTAAGGAGTCGACTCATAACCCACAAGGTTGTGAGTTCGATTGTGAAGGCCTAATTGGTAGGCAATCTATAGAGCCTAGAGGCATGACCCGACCTTAGTGAGCCTCATCGCCCAATTCACCTAAACTTTTTCTCTACACAGAAAAATATGGACATGGAATAAAAAAAATCCGGCAAGATACAGAACAAGCTTTCTATCTATCATTATCTATTTATACAGTAATATAGCGACATGAAACTTGAAAAACAGAAGAAATCAAAAACACATACCAGGCAAGCAACATTGGCCAAGGCAATTGCGACCACACCCTAATGATCCCTTGTCAGAATCATGATTATCCTCCTGCTGGTAATTGGAAACCACAGTGGGGACCCTCTTAATCGTCAACATCCTGATTGATTAATCCGAATGCAAACAACGTCGGAGGGAGCCTCCACCGTCAACGAAGAGGTGGTCGGACGGAGATTCTCAGAGGCTAATATTAGGGTTGAAGAATTTGGCTAGAAAAGTGTACACAAGAATTAATGGGGTTAGCGTCAATGCGCTTATAGGCGCAAACCTTAGCTTCGATTTCTCGCAAAACAAGCGTGGTTGGTAACAATGCAAGCACCAATGCTGGCACTCCCAAAATTCTGAGGTGAATCCGATTTTCATGCTTCTCTGCTTTATTTCTTGCTTCTGTTTTCTATGGCGGCGTGAGCTTCAAACTTCAAAATACTATTTAGATATAGAAATTTGTATGATATATAATTGATTAACGCATGGTATGCGTGACTACGTGTGGTTTCGTTTCTTGGGAAACAAGAAAGCTATTTAATTTTTCAGCACTTTAAGGAAGATTTTATGGGGAAATATTTTTGAGTTTTTAATTGAAGATTTACAAATCAAGATCAAAATAAGTACTTTTCTAATTATGGCTCGGCTATATTCAATTAAAAATAGGCTAAAGTCTCAAATTGGTCCCTTATGTATAGGGTAGATTTCAAATTGTTCTTTTATCTTTCATTTGTTTTAAATTGGTCTTACATATTTATATGATGTTTCAAATTGGTCTCAAATATACTTTCGATACTCAATTTGACCTCATTTGATAGCAATCTTAATTGACAAAAGAAAGAACTCTTCTAGATTTTGCACATAGTTTTGAACTTATCGCATTCAAATTTGAAATAAGAGAAATATGATCAATTTCACTTGTTTGACCGTCAAATGAGTTACTCACTTGTGGGACTCAATATTCGTAAAAAAAAAAACTCGTAACTCTGAATTCAACACATTTGAACTTGAAAAGAGAGAGAGACATTACTATATTCAATATTTTTTTTTCCCAATTTGAAACAAATGAAAGTTAAGGACCAATTTGAAATCTACCCATACATAAAGGACCAATTTGAGACTTTGGCCTTTAAAAATATAATATTTGACTTTTGATATATAACTTTATGGTGAATAAAAAAATTACAGGTAAAGATATAGGACGGACTAGTTTGTAAAAATCTACCAATAATAAAGAAAAGGATTCCAATCGAACATGATTTTCAAAATCTAAAAAAAATTCAAATAGATTATTTCCATTTAAAAACGGTATACTAGATTACCGGTGGATGCAATATAGTGAAGATGTTAGAGATTGTGTACCGCATGTAAAGCTAGCGAGTTTATTTGTATTCAATAATATAGTCATATATATTAGTCTTTTACCTTTAAAAATCATAACTGAACACGTCAAGAACGAAGTTTTAAAAAATCAGACATAATGACATATCATTAAATTAGTTGAAACACTAATTCAAAGTTTTTTTTCTTGGTAGGGAACAGAAAACTAAATCAAAGTTTAATGATACAACCGTGATCGAATTGTAATTAAATGCATACTTACATAATACAATATATTATGTATATATAATTATATATTATAAAAAAGTCATAAAATTATTTGTCTTTGAAAAATCCTTTTAATCTTTTGCTACGATTTCAATTTTTATCGATATTAACACTTTTAAAATTAAGATTATCAACAATTAATATTTCAAAATTTAAACTTCTAAACTTTTTCGGATATAGAAAATGCTTAATTTGATATTTTTGTAAAAAATAGAAAAAAAAAACATTATGTTTTAAAAACAAATTGAAAAAAACAAAACTTTATAAACCAATTTAACTATTAATATGATCAGTTTTCACTGGTTCTCCAATCCTGAATCGAATTTTTCAATTCTTGACTGAATTTTTAACAGGACAATTTTATAATTCTTCGAGACCGAATTAAGCATTGATTTCCAACCCAACTAGCCGGTACAATCCGATAATGAAAACTATGCCAAGAATAGTGGCAACTTTTTTTTATGGTATCTCATATTTTCCTTTTCTTCTTTTCCTCACAATTAGGAGGTAACCACACTAATTGTGAGGCATAAAAAAGAAGGTAACCAAAAACATTAGGAGGTAACCTCACAAGTGCAACTCGTGTTTCTCTTAGCTTTAGGCATAAAAAAGAATTAGTTATGCATGTAATCAAAATTTTGAGGTGATCAATACAAAGAAAACCCTCTCTTTCTTTCTCGAGAGAAAAAAACAGATAGAATATAAGGATGGTGAGGCAGCTTTACAAAACAAGAGTGCAGATATTCCAGGTAGAAACACGAATCATGGACACTATTTTCGCTGTCGTTTTGCAGGACTATGATCATGTTCCGATATATCTCCGGAAGCATTCTTGCTATGGTCATTGATAGTTTTCTGAGATTCTTTTTCTTTCAACTCAAAAGACCAACCAGCAAAATTAGTCTCTGAAAACAAAGAGGAAGGAGTTGCCTTGTAGAATGCCAGGGGAACCTGCTTCACCCTCCGCCTTATCTGCAAAAGTAGTAAGTTATCATCACTCATCAGCTCATACATAATTATGTACACATAGGTGAAAAGGAGATTAAAACAAAGAAAGAAAGAAAGAAATTGTGTATCACCTCCTCTCTAAATACTGTGGCATATGAAGCAGAACTGAAATCTTCAACGTTCATTTCAGTTGTTTTGGCCCTCACAGTCAAATCATTCCCGAGAGACAATGCAAACCTAACAACACCGTAAAAGCATGTGAGATTTGAGGAAATACGCCAATGTCAAAACGGAGCGAGGAGGAAGAAAAGAAAAAGTACAATATGGCTGGTTGGAAACACTTGCCTTGAAACAGGAGGACAGTAGTGCTTTAGAACGGTATCAATCTCCCAAAGAGAACTTCCTGCTCCAAGAAACCACATAAGCAGAAAATTTAAGAATTAAAAAGTAAATTCTACCACTATCATATATCAGACTAACCGCTAAACCAAAAAAGTGAAACAGAAGACATATATTCAGCTGTTTTAACGAGTATTGCCAATTGATATACTCACATTTGTTAGTTATAAGCCATGTGGGTGCTTTAGGTCCAAATCCAACATCCCAATTTCCCAGTTTACACAATCACAAAAACTCAGACTCAAGACTGATAGAATAATTCTGGAAACTCTATCAAATTCAAATTCAAACTAGCATATACCGTTTCACTTGGTTGACCAAGTATGAAATATTGGCAATTAATAAGAGACAAAGAAACTACCAACAATTGAGTTTTTTTGTCTTGTAACCAAAAACATTTTAAATGATTTTCTTGAAAGAAGAAATATCAAATAAGTACAGGTGAAGTTCCAAGTACCACATTACATGAGATTAAGTTTGTTTTGGGGCATTAAACATACCAAAGTTAGATAGAAAGCAAAAGAGATAAGGAAGAGAAGATGCTTACTCATTGCGCATGAACTCTTAGGATCCGCGTCATTGTTAAAATGGTCAATGCCTGACTTCTGGCAGGGCATAGCACCAGTCTCGGAGTTATCCATTTTAGCAGCAACGACTTCATCTGTTTTAGAATTATCTTTCCTTTCCTCATCACCATGTTCCTGCACAAATATCAGAAATTTTTGTCCCCATCAGAATAGACAGAAAACAATTATTTAACTTACAAACTGATGCATCCAGCCTCTTGCCAGGAGGACCAAGATTTTGGATTTCAACAGATATTTCAAACTTGTAAAATCAAGGTTAATCCAAACTACAGTTAAAGTCAACTGAGAGAACTATAGTTGCAATGACTGCCACTTAAACGAACTAGTTTCTTTGGTTTCAAAATAAAAAGCATGTCCCGTGCTCATAAAGCATTTGTTGTCTCCTACATCAAAAAAGCTTATTATGAGGCTAACATCCTATGACTTCCATTCCCCCTCCTCTATAAACTTTTCATGTGATCTTCAATAGCAGATTTAATACATTAGGCAAAGAACAAAAACCAAAACAAAGTTACAAACAAAACAAGAAGAAATAAAAGGGCTTTTTTCTATTTTACCCGGTGCACCAAACAATTGATAGAAGGATGTCTTCGCAAAAGATTATGAATCAGAGCAACGATAACCAATGCTCCTGAAGGAGAAACTGAAAGCAACAGCCTACTCAATTTCTTAGCAAACGAAGCAGCCAAGTAGGCAGGAAGGAGTGGTGACTTAAGGCAAGAATCAAGCAGCTGCAGATAAAAAAATTGCATTGTCAGAAAATAAGAAACATGGAAGATTCACAGAAACTTCAATACTTAATCAGTTGAAAATCTTCCCATCATCCATCATCCAGGTTCGGTATTTTAATTTTTCCGGAATGAGATGCACTGAAGGAGATGATTTTTTTTTTTCCTTTGTCTCTGGTTTGGCCAAAATTGTTCTGTTTATGTACTTCGTGGTGCTACTTTTGAGGTAGTTATAGGACATGCATAAAATTAAGAGTGAGAGCATTACTGATATGAAGTTCCTTCCCAATTTATAGTCAGTTTCCTGTCTGGCTAATTCCTACGTTGATTAGGAGAATGCCCTAATACTCTGTCCATGCACCTACTCTCATTTTTGTTCGTATTGGAACTTCTTGTATTTGGAATAATATCCAAAAACTACATTATGATATAACAAATATATACAGCTCTATCGTCACAATATCCAAATCCACCATTTACTCTTTTCAGTTGTGACAAGTGATAAACACAATTAACTGAACTTCACCTGGAAAAATTTTGCTCGATGTTTTGCCATGAAGATAGATGGAACTAAGAGAGCATAGAGTTTTTCATAGAAATTTGGGTACTCCAACCCATACTGGGTCATTAGGACAAAAAGGCTGCTAAGAGACATGACACTAACAACACCTCCAACATCATATGATCTTGTTAAGAAATCACTGCATATAAATATAGAAAACAGTCAGATTCAACAAGTTAAATATCAAAAATAAAAACCAATGTCATGCATCACAGACACTTACCATAACATAATGGGATTAGATAGATGGGGAATAACTGCTTGATGAAGGTTAACAAGAACCTGGAAAATATATATATATATATATATATATATATGTTGCTCAGGAAATAAAGAAAACGATATAAAGATTTATAGAAAAATATAAAGCAATTATAACTCAATTTATTCATTTTAAACAAGTCCCAACTTATTTAAATATTCGTTAATTTAAATTAAAGAAACTAGTAGTGTATTATAATATATTTATTTATTTTTTATAAGAGTAACAATTATATATTATGTATATCTTTCATTTTATATAAATATAATTTCCCATATCTGCACCTAACATTTTTTAAAAGCTTCTGTACCCCTCAACTGTACTGGTGCAACATAGACATTTCTTTATAAGAATTTCGATATTTTAAATAAAATCATCATAATGTTCAGGACACAGCGCTACATATTCTTATTAAAAAGCAGAACCATGAATATTACCTCTTTGTACACATCAAGTGGAAGTGGCAATCGAAGGTATGTAATCCACGCTTTAGTAAATTTTAATTTCATTTTTTTGGTAATTTTGGCTGCAGAAGGTACCTATATTCATAAAATGGAATAAGAATCTTAATTGTATCAGCTTATAATAATCTAAAGGAGGGTGGCATTAAATTTTGCAATAAACATTGTGCAAAAATTTACATTACTGTTATGTTTCTCAGTCTTCTGCTGGTTATTGTCTGCATTCTCATCTTTAGAACTCTGCTTATGATCACGTTCATTGGACAAAAATCCTACTCAATAATATACAAGTACACTTTTGTTAATCTAAAAAGAAATACTATTTTATAAAAAATCTAAAAGATCACACAAACACGTGCATGCAACAGAAAATAGAAAAATATGAAATTAAATAGAACAATAACAAGAGGATCTATAAGTCTATAAGACAAACAAACTTTAATAACAGAAATGATAACACGTCTCACAAATGAATTAGCTGATGTATGTAAGTACTTAGAACCAACTTTGCTAATAAAGGAACATAGCCAGGTGAGTAAATGTTATATTCCATGTATCCCTTTTAGGCTTTTACACATCAACATATACTATCAGATGTACTTATAATCTCTAGAAATATGGATTATGATGGAGTGAAGCCTATAATTATGAGAGAGCAGGCAATGTAAATCTGAACAGATAAAAAAGATGACAATAGCAGAAACAGCTAGCAATCACTCACCTGATTTACTCCACATCTCAATACTAGATGGATTATCCAAGCCTTGGAGATGGGGGATGTGTGATATAGTGTAGTATAAATTGTGGATGGCCTGCTCCAAACTGCAAAAGAGTAAATTCCCCATGGTACCAGTAGAACAAAATCATTGTCCAGTTATTTAATTTGTATCAAGCCATCATTGTATTTCCAAGCTAAATGCCTAAATCTACTACTTAAAGCAATTTGGAAACATAAGCAGATATATTAGAAATAAAAACATACAAAGTAGCAAATTTATACTTTCAACTGATATTACAGAATCCGAAAACATCTTGAACATAGTTAAACGAATACAGACTACACACATCTCTTGTTAAAACAGGGAAGTAGAAAAGAATAGAAGTGTCAGGAGAATTGGAACTGTATAGGGCCAGGCGAACTAACCTTGAGCTCAATAGACTTTCATCAGTCCCATCTTCACTTTCAATTTTATCACCTAAAAAAGACAAGCAACTAAGTTATCAAACGGAGATTACCCGTGTTGTTGGAAATCTGAAATTACTACAAAACTAAAATTCATAACTTCGGAGGAAAATAGAATTAATAACCAGATGACTAAGAGAAGCAATACAGGAAAGGTACCTGATATGTCTTTCCCCTCTAATGTCCTAGCCAGCTTCTCCAGGCTTATATATGTAAAATAACTTCACCAAGTAAAAACAAAAAAAAGTAATTCAGCAGAATATCTCAACCCTTTAAACGACTTTATTTATGTGTTCAATGTGCAGAAGAAAAGAAAAAGACATAAGTCGAATTTCAGCATTATGAGACTATTTGTGAAAATGCATGAACAAATTGATCCTGATAGTGCAGTAGAGACTACAGATGTACGACATAGACAACATTTATGTTCTACATATTGCTTTAGCTTTTTACATTACTAGAAAAATTAAAATGCGTGGAGACGCAGTAACTAGCTACATATTGCTCATCTTGAAGAATGCATAATTTACAAAGAAAACAATGCAACATAATTATACCGGACGTCAATATATCTGAAATACTTTGATGATAGAAAGTCCACAAGCGAAACAACTGGACCGGAAGAGTGAACCTGATATCAGCCAAGATGCGAACACACCATTCCATCAGATTACGAAAGAATGTAAGGGGGAGAACAGGACAGGGTAATTGACAACTTACAATACTATGTAGAAGCCGATGATAAATAGAAGAATGAAACTTTCCGCCATTTGCCACCTTCACAAATTCCATAACAGAATCTAGCACAACCTCCTATTATGGAACCCAAAAAACAAATTAGAAATAACAAGAAATTTTTCTCTTTCATCGAAGGAATACAATCAATCACCTACTCACCTTGAGTGTTTCATCGGATTGAGGCGAGACGGAAACGTCGATAAGCGACTTAATGAAGTCGTCGAACTTAGAACGGACCCAAACGCGGTATATGAGTTCGGGATCGTGGTTGGAGGCGTCAAGGGAAGTAGATGAAGAGGAAGGGAGATCGGGAAGGAGGGTAAGGAAGAAAGATTGCAGAGAAAGAAGGGATTCGAGGACATGTTGAGGAGGGGAAGTGGGCGAAACATAAGAAAGAAGGAGAGGGAGATTGTTGATGTGAGCTCTGGAAGAGAGAAGCTGGCGGCCTAGGGTTTTCACGTCTGAGAGTGTGGTTTTGCTCTTCTTCTTCTTCGACGCCATTCTTGCTCTCAAGTTGAGGCGTGTGGCGGGAGGAAGGAAACACCAGAGGAAAATCAGGGGTTTAGGGTTTATGCATTAGTTTTCTTTGTGAAAACCTCAAATTGGTCCCAAATGTTTAGGGTAGATTTCAAACTGATTCTAAATGTTTCATTTAATTCTAATTGGTCTTACATAAATCCGTAATTTCTCAAGTAGGTCACAAAATACTGAATGTTGTCATATATCATTTCAAAATTGAATATGACAAATATTTTATTTATCTAATTGAAACTGTCAAACAAATGAGGTGAAATTGAATTCCGAAAGCGCACCGCTCATTTCACGATCAAATAAATGAAGTTGGTCATATTTCTCCCAAGTCCAAATGTAACGAGTTTGAAATTATGTGTTAAATCTTGAAAAGTTCTTTCTCTACTTATTTGAAACTATTAGTAAATAGATTAAATTGCATCTCGAAAGTAGGTTTGAAACCAAGATTTTTAAAATCAGACCGGCTATTGAACCGGACGAAGTAGAGGTTCAAGGTTTAATGGTCCAACCGGGACGGACCGTTAATAATTAAATAAATTAAAAGTAATATATTTAATTTAAAATAATAAAAATATACTAATAACTATTAAAAAATATAATAAATTTTTTAAATTTAAACTTGGTTGAGTAAGAAAGTGAAAACTAGAAGGATAAAAGATTAAATATTGTAAAAACTACCAAATAATTTTTTTTTTTGTAGAAAAATAACATATTATTTTGAGTCTAAACTTAATAAGAAAAAAAATTAAAATAACATCATTTTAGTCCCAAAATGTAAAAAAATGAACAAAATATTATGAATCGATTCAACCTCAAACTGTCCGATTTTCTCACAAATATTATAAATGAACAAAATATTTGGGTGAATGTATAGATAATAGGAAAGAGAAAGTAGTAGATGAAACTATGAAGGTGATCTTGATGAAACTAGGAAGGTGATTGTTGAAACTGATTCATTTAGTTCTGTTAAGATGATTTTAAATGGGGTTACAAATACCCATCCTTGTGCTCATTTGATTTCAAGAATAAAACACATGGTGGAAACTTTTCCCAATCGATTCGCTATTCATCACGTTTTCCGCGAGGCAAACCAAGTTGCTGATCGTATGCCAACTTTGCTCACCAGCTGCCTGAGGGGTTCCATGAGTATAGGGAGATGCCTAGTTGCTGTTATTTATCTATGTTTCATGATGATGTGGGAACTGTTCACCCACGTGCTGTAGCTCTTTAGCTCTTTGTTTTACGTCTCTCCACCAAAAAAAAAAAAAAGAAAATCTCCATGGAAAGGCATTTTCTTGGGCACAAAGAAAATGCTATTGTCAAAATTAATTTAATAATTTGTCAATGTATATCAACTCACAAGCTTCAATGCTATTGTCAAAATCTTTCAATAGCCACACTTTTTCATTTTGTAAATCTACGAAATGATGATAAGCTATTATATGAAAATCAAATCAAATGGTGATATAACTTCATGCCATATGAAACGTTTCAATTTTTCAAGATACAAGCCAATCTAAAATATATAATAAATAAATCTCAAGTAGAAATAATTTAAAGTAAGAAATAAAACTTTCTTTTCTTCAATCGAAGATGAGAAGAAGTCTTAAAAATTATCTTATGCTAATTCATTAAAAACTCATGCNGAGGAAGACAAGAGACAAGAGTGTGTTGACTGTTGCACATGCAATATGTCACAAGCTTCTCCTCAAGCTGAAGCAGCAAAAACAAACACAATAAGAAAATGGAATAATATTTTAGGATCAAAGATGCCAACTTTTCTCAAATTGTGTAAGAAATGAAAACCAAAGAATAAAGCGACACAACAAAATCCGACCACCTTACATGCCTCCATCATCCATACATGAAAAACGTACAAACAATGCTTCTCAGTACAACCATCAATTTTTGCACACCTAATATGGCTATTCCCTTCCTTTTCATTCCTTTCCTTTCCTTTCATTTCCACCATCACTCTCTCTTACCTTTTCTGTGAATTGCATTATACACCAACAAATTATTAATAAGAATATTTTGTATAAAGCAGAATAATATTTTGTATTATTTTTAGCATAGCAAAATCAATAATAATTAAGGACGCATCTATCTTTCCTTTGCAGGCTTTTTCAGTTGTTATATTTCTTCTTCTTCTACTACTTATAATCTCTCAATCGCGTCTCTTGAATGCACTGAAACAAACATTGTTGTTTTTTTCCTTTGATGCCCTTCTTCATTGCTTCGTCTCTAGGGTTGGCCGCGCTGGGCTTCTCGCTTCACGCGCCGTCATCCTCTTCCTTTGGATCCTGCAAAACCGTTTGGTACTATCGCTGCCTCGGCCTAGATCCCTAATCTCGATTTTGTTTGATTTGATTTAATTTGATCTGAGTTTTCTGTCTTTTGAGCTTGAAATCGTCTGGATTTCTGGGAATGATTGCGATGAAGAAGAACGCGGGTGAGAGAATGATGATTGCGCAGAATCACAAGAACAAGAACAAGCACAACAATATCGGTCAGAAAATGATCAGGAGCGAGAGGTTTTTGATCACGATCAACATTCTGGGAAGTGCGGGGCCGATTCGATTCGTGGTGAATGAGAAAGATCTCGTTTCTGGAGTCATCGGGACTGCTCTGAAATCTTATGCTCGCGAAGGGCGTCTTCCTGTTCTAGGGTCCGATATCGACAATTTTCTTCTTTACTGCGCGAATGCAGGCTTCGACGGTATGATTTTCTTACTGTGAAATCGATGCTCCTCGTTCATTTGAATTTTCAGTGCATCTAATTGCACTCTAGCTGTTTGTGAAATTGTCTCTGTCACTCAAACTGTTCATTGGGTCAGTTTGCATATAACCCAGGATTTTTCTGGCATATTCTGAAAGTCTCCCACATAAAAACCAAATTACTTATTGTAATGTGAACAACTTTTCTTTTCCACTATTGAAATGTAACACCTACTGTACTGTGATGAACTGTACTTTTAGCTAAAAACTGTCCTGGTCCTGTGTAGTGTGTACTATATAGGAAGGCATATATTTGTTGACCTTAGTACTATTTTACTACTACTACTACCATGTGCTGATGCGATTATAAGATAACTGATTCTTTTTATTTTTTCATGGTGGAACTATTTTTTTGACAGCTCTGAGTCCATTGGAACCCATAGGATCTTATGGGGCAAGGAACTTTGTGCTGTGCAAAAAGCAGGTGTACCCACCGAAAGCAGAAGCTCAATCAGAGAGGATGCCTCAAAAGGCTAGTGGTGGCTGGAAGGCATGGCTTAACAAATCATTTAGCTTTAAGATTCTGTCCCATTAATAAAAGATGAAGAACTCATTCTCATTTGAAGAAGAAGGTGTTCATTCAGAACTGAACTTCAGTTTGTGTGTTCTGAATGCTATGGCATCAGTACTATCCTTATTTTGTGCAATGTTTGTTGCTCCCCTGGACAATTTAATATAGATCCGAAGTATTATCCTTTTCATTACTAAATAGAAAAGAAATAAAAAAGGTGCTTATTCTTTTGGTATTTTAGTTGTATTGACTTTGAATTCCACCTTTAGTACTTGATTCTTCTAGTGCTTTTGGAAGAAAAATACCGTATTCATTGGCCATTCGAGGATGGGTCTTGGGCGTTTTAAAGGATGGTTGGGAATTAAAGACCTCTCTGAGTTTTTGCCACAGAATCAGAAGATGAGACTGAAAGTTAAAACCCTATTTGAAGTCTGCATTGACTGTAAGAAAATGTTTTGAAGTACCGAAACTATTTTGATAAAAAAAAAAAAAAGACATGTTTCTTTTATAAAGTCAAAAGGTCGTTTTAATTCATATTTAAATTATGTTAACTTGAATAACGCTAATTTTTATAAGTTTCTAAGTTTGATTATAACTAAATAATGATATCAACATGATTAAATAGTTTACTTTTGTGTAATGTTGCAAAATATCATAAGTTTGTTTTTGGAAATACTGGAAACGTCTTTTTGACGTTTCCTGTTTTCAGTCTCTTTCAAGAAATGTTTCCAAAAAACATTTCTAAAAAAACTGTACAAAATACGTTTTTAGTCATATTTTCTGTTTTCAATGAAAATGAAAACAGGAAACAGAGTACCAATTTGTGTGCTCACCATGGTTATTAATTTATTATAGCTACACCAACATTTAGGGTGTACAAAATCGAGTCTAAATCGACCAAACCTGACACTTTTGATTGGGTTCAATCAGGTCGAGTTTCTTAAACATATTATGTCAAATTATAATTTTAGTGGAAAGTCGTTTGATTGAGTTGAATAGATAACCCGACTCAACCGAACTCAACCAGAATTTTTACTTTTTAAATTTTTTTTTATATTAAACTCTTTAAATAAATAAAAAAAATTATTATAAAATAATAAAAAACAAATTATAGCATGTATTCTTTGTTCATCCAAATGTTTTTATTATTTATAAATTTAAAGTGCAATAATATTTAATTTAATTACAAACAATATCAAATTTTTAGTGTTAAAATTATTTATATAATAATATATTTAGTAACAACTAATTAAAAAAATTAATATATGACAAGTTATACATTATAAAATAATCGAGTAAAAATTATACACTATATATTATGTAAAATAAAAATTTATATATTTTTATCAATTCAATTTTTTAAAATTCATTTTTAACTCAATCAAAATCCAACTCAAGTACTCAACCCGATATCATCGGATTAGCGGTTGAGTTCACGTTAAAAAAAAATCAATCCGCTCCTTAATATCTCATTGGTCGATCCATCCAAATCTGACCGATGCTCACCCTTACCAACATCTATGTTTCTCTTCATAATGATTTTTTCTCTCTTTTTCTAAAGTTAAATTAATAATTCCTATAATCTGCAATAATTTTTAATTAAGTTTTTATAATCTCACTTTTTATAACTAGATTAATAGTTAAATAACACCAAATTAAAGTTTTGTTAATTTAAAAAATGATTCAATAAGTTGAAAATTGAAATGATTATTTGACTTACTTGAAATATAATAAGCATTTAATCAATAAAATTTTATAAAATAATAGCTTTTCACCTATAAAATAGTAGTTAAAAAATCTACAATTATAACTAAAAATTAAAAAATAATTTCTAAAAAAATCACTTGAATACCACCAAGAAAGATATTTCAAACTTCAAAGTTCAGCAAAAAGACTTGAACCCATTCCTAGAAAACAAGCAAAACCTTTGACCCAAGTGCCTTGGGCATTTCTGAAAATACCCCCCACTGCTATATGATGAAGCTCCTGAAGTGAAGAAAGTACATATTTTTCCTTTTATTTTGTCATATAATTAAGCTATTTTTTATGGACTTTTAACAGGTCTAGTCCGTAACATTGAGCCCAAAAACAGAAGTCCAGAACAAAAATTGAACTAAAAGATTTAAAGAAGGCCCAAGCTTATGAAGACATTATAGGACTGAACTTTTGAGTGGAAAACCCATAGAGTGGTAGCTGCAAATACAATGTCATTTTCAACCTTGGTGATTGTCAAGAATCTCAAGATACGTATGGGCGGCAATATCGAATTTTCTGAAACTAGAAATATTCCCGAATCCTCAATATGGAGGAACAAAATAAAGTGGGGTGACGCAGAAAGTCGCACATGTCTTTTCTTATGTCTTAGAATGGGGATGAGTAGTGCATGATTTTGTAGCAATAGTGTGATAGCAAGTGTTGAAAAATGAGAAGGAAAAAACTCAAAAAGAAAGAGAGGAAGTGGTCCTAAGTCATAAGTGATGAGTGATGAGTAGTAGTAATAACTAAAAAGCCAAGGCCCCTACTGTGTTACTCGGAAATCAGAATACAGAAATATTCAACAATGTGCTTTTGTGAAAACAACACTAACACGCAACTTAGAAGAGCCCATATAACATATTCCACCTCTAAGACTAATGTGGGGGACTCGTGATGATCGATCCAATGTGGGTTTCCTGTAGACTGCGATTGGTCAGTCACTGTATATGTTTTAATTAGGAAATAAAGGCGAGAAGAGGAATTAAGGAGAGAGGAAAAGATCAAATTTAGGGATAGTTTTATTTCTTTCTCTAAAAGTAATATTTTATTTTGATCAAAATGTAAATTTGTTTCATATTTTTTATTCGGTTTTAATTTGGTCATGTATTTTTTTTTTACGCTTTTAATTTTATATTGTTACAAAAGATCTCAATTTAGTCTCATATCTTTCTTTTTTCTTTTTTGTGAAATAGTCTCGTATCTTTTGATCAAGTTGCAGAATGGGTCTCATATCCTTATATCAGCTGGAATTAAAAGTGGAACATTTTATAAAGATATATAACCAATTATGCACCTGACCCAAAAATATGAGACCAAAGTGACATCTCACCCAAGGATATGAGACCAAATCTACAATAAAAAAAGATATATGACCAAATTGGGACATGATCCAAATATATGAGACCAAAAGTACAATAAAAAAAATATACTAGACCAAATTAAAAATTAAACAAAAGATATAAGACTAAATTTACAATTTAGCCTTTTATTTTTTAAAAATATATTTGATGATATTATTTTGTTCTTTTTTATTTTAAAATTTAAAACATTAAATATTAATTTCAAACAAATCCTTATATGCTTTATTTCAAAAGTTTAAATTCAGAATATAAATAAAAGATTAGTTTTTAATGCTTCATTTTTCTCTCTTTCATAATTTTTAATATCCTAAATTAAAATATTTTGAAAGAGATAATGCTCCTCTAGTAAAATAAATTGGTCAAGAGATTTCTTTCCCATCTCCTCCTCTCTATTTTCCTCTAATGTCTCACCCTCTCTCCTCCTTTCGAATTGTCAAATTCAAATATACTTTTCATTAAGTTTCTCGCTTGTTTATCTCTAATTGTTTGTAGATAGAGAAGGGGCAAACAAAAAAAAAATAAACAAAGAAATCATTTATAATATCTATAAATATCTACAACTGATTGTTTCTAGGCCTTTCCATAATTTTTGCTCATTCAAGCTTCTCTAACCCTTTAACTGGCTTAATCATTGAAAAAAATGTTTTCTAAAAAGTCCCCTACACTTGACACTTCTCTAGTTCTCTTCCCTATTGGAGATTCAAATTCCATTACAACCCTTTTTGTTTTGTGCTTTATAATAAATTTATATATTTTCAATTTTAAACAAATGGACTTGGATACTATAGAGTCTGGAATACTCTATATTATAACACTCTTGCTGACATAATTTTTACATGCAAAAAGTGAACTTTTTAGTTAAAACTTCATTCTGCTCCTCAAATTATAGGATAAATTTCATTTTGGTCCTAAAATTATTTTTTGTTGAATTGTAATCCTTAAACTTTCACATTTGTTTCATTTGAGTCCTCAAAATGTAATGTCGTCAAGTTTTTAGCCTTTTATCATTATTTATAACTTGGATAGTTGAGATGAATGACCCATTTTGTGAAATATGTCTTAGTAAGTGAGTTGATTAAAAATAAAAACTTTTTAGTATGTTTGATTATCTTACCTACAAACAATTTTCCATTTTTAAAAACACAAAAACTCAAACACATGTTTGATGACATAATTTTATTTTATTTAGGCAAAAGATCTCTTGGTGTCCCTAACGTTTAGGGTTAGTTTCAGTTATGCCCTCAACGTTTGTTTTGTGTTAGTTATGCCCCCAATGTTTCACATTATTGTCAATTATACCCTAATCTCAATTTTTTTGGGGCAAAGTCCTATTTGGGTCCCTCAAAGTTTCGTTTTGGTTCCTCAAGTCTCTGACGAACTTTCCGGCGAGATAATATGTTTTTCGGCGATTGTGTAAATTTTGCGGCGACTATGTAATTTTTTGACGGCTTGCTAATCATTTTTTCGTAAAATGGAGGCTGTCATTGAACTCAGGAAGTAAAAAAAACCTTGGATTAGGAGTTTTCGTAGTCGTCGAGGTCGCCATGTATCTCGTCGAAAAGTTCGCCGGAGACTTGAGGGACCAAAACGGAATATTGAGTAAACTTAAGGGACCAAAATAGGACTTTGGCTCAAAAAAATTGTGGTTATGGTATAATGGACAACAATGTGAAACATTAGGGGCATAACTGACACAAAACAAACGTTGAGGGCATAACTGAAACTAACCTCAAACGTTAGAAGCACTAACAGGTCTTTTGCCTTTTTTTTTTAATTTTAAAATTCAAAACATTAAATATTATTTTTAAAATCTAAAAGCATAAAACTATTGAGAGATGTTCTGAACTCCCAAAATAAATTTTAAATGGACCCTTTTGTTTTCTCTTTATCATTTCATTTAATCCATCTCAAATATCTGCTAGAAATAACGACAGAAAGTCATAAATTATACGAAATCACATTTTGAGGACTAAAATAGAGTAAATGTAAAAATTTAAGGATCANTGGATACTATAGAGTCTGGAATACTCTATATTATAACACTCTTGCTGACATAATTTTTACATGCAAAAAGTGAACTTTTTAGTTAAAACTTCATTCTGCTCCTCAAATTATAGGATAAATTTCATTTTGGTCCTAAAATTATTTTTTGTTGAATTGTAATCCTTAAACTTTCACATTTGTTTCATTTGAGTCCTCAAAATGTAATGTCGTCAAGTTTTTAGCCTTTTATCATTATTTATAACTTGGATAGTTGAGATGAATGACCCATTTTGTGAAATATGTCTTAGTAAGTGAGTTGATTAAAAATAAAAACTTTTTAGTATGTTTGATTATCTTACCTACAAACAATTTTCCATTTTTAAAAACACAAAAACTCAAACACATGTTTGATGACATAATTTTATTTTATTTAGGCAAAAGATCTCTTGGTGTCCCTAACGTTTAGGGTTAGTTTCAGTTATGCCCTCAACGTTTGTTTTGTGTTAGTTATGCCCCCAATGTTTCACATTATTGTCAATTATACCCTAATCTCAATTTTTTTGGGGCAAAGTCCTATTTGGGTCCCTCAAAGTTTCGTTTTGGTTCCTCAAGTCTCTGACGAACTTTCCGGCGAGATAATATGTTTTTCGGCGATTGTGTAAATTTTGCGGCGACTATGTAATTTTTTGACGGCTTGCTAATCATTTTTTCGTAAAATGGAGGCTGTCATTGAACTCAGGAAGTAAAAAAAACCTTGGATTAGGAGTTTTTGTAGTCGTCGAGGTCGCCATGTATCTCGTCGTAAAGTTCGCCGGAGACTTGAGGGACCAAAACGGAATATTGAGTAAACTTAAGGGACCAAAATAGGACTTTGGCTCAAAAAAATTGTGGTTATGGTATAATGGACAACAATGTGAAACATTAGGGGCATAACTGACACAAAACAAACGTTGAGGGCATAACTGAAACTAACCTCAAACGTTAGAAGCACTAACAGGTCTTTTGCCTTTTTTTTTTAATTTTAAAATTCAAAACATTAAATATTATTTTTAAAATCTAAAAGCATAAAACTATTGAGAGATGTTCTGAACTCCCAAAATAAATTTTAAATGGACCCTTTTGTTTTCTCTTTATCATTTCATTTAATCCATCTCAAATATCTGCTAGAAATAACGACAGAAAGTCATAAATTATACGAAATCACATTTTGAGGACTAAAATAGAGTAAATGTAAAAATTTAAGGATCAGAATGGAATAAATAATAATCATTGGACTAAAATAAAAATTATCTCATAATTTAAGGATAAAATGAGTATTTGAACGTATATAAATGACATGCCTATGGTGAATAATAATAACAGCAGACTGCAGTATACCCTCTACTGTTAAAGCAATTGACCTAACCAAACCCACTAAAATTGATCCAACTTCACTTAAAACTTAAAAGACACACATAATTAAGGCATCAATTAAAGGCCGTGCTCCCCTAAATATGGATATCATAGGACCTACCTACCTATCTTGCCCTACTTTATCTTATCTATGTTTGTACAAACTCCCTCATCACTTTAATTTTACCATCTTTTATTTTCTACCACTCACTCAAAACTACCACCAAAAACTGACTAGGTTCACGCCCAAAAAAATAAAGATCAATGATAAATCATCACCATGTTTCCTTATGAATAAATTGTAATAATTTACGGAAAAAATTTATAATTTTTTATTTTTATTTATTATTATTTTAGTCTGTAAAAAACAAAAACAAATGACTTAATTTTTTTTATTTTTTATAAATATTAACTGTTTAGTTTTCCAGACATTATTTGTTGATTAATATAATAATATAAATATTAATTTATTCAAACCACTCGGAACGTTGGGCGATTGACGATAGCCAAACTCGTGGATTAGACTCCAAGAAGCAAGCCAATCGACACTAAAATTTGCTTCTCTGTAAATGTGCATCATCTTGACTTCTTCAAATTCAAGTAATAAGGCTCGAATTTAAGAGAAAATGAGGTAGTTTTGTTAAATGTCATTGATGGCTGTTTTTTATTTGATTTTATTTTCTTATAAAAACTTTTGATTTTATTTGGATTGATATGCGAATAATTTAAGATTAAGAAAGATGACACGACAAGAATTAACATGTTAGTGAAAATAAATGAAAATATCTAATTCTTAAACCTTCATCAAAATTCAATAATCTAATTAATTTTCAAAATTCAAAAGTTTATTCCACCAATAAAAAATCGAAGTTTAAATTTTCAAATGACTTAAATTAAAGTTTAAAGAATTTTATTACATATTTTTCTTGAAATAACAAGAATTTACTTTTTTAATTTTTTGGTTGTCCACTTTTGAGATTTATTATGATTATGATTAATTCGTATTCAATCCGTGTTGCATATCTAATTATAATATGTTTTCTAACAAAGATATTTTTTTTGGGTAATAAAACGGCCCTAAAAGGGCAAAACGCACAACAACACACAAAACAAAACGACAGAAGAAAAAAAAACGCACCAAATTACACCCTTACAACTCTATTCATCCCTAACCCTAAAGCATCCTCCTGCAAAATGCGATTTAGACTCAGCGACGCTTCTTCAAACACCACAATCCCAAGCAAATTTTGATGCAAACCACAAGATGCAAGATGATCGGCAGCCTTATTCGCTTCTCTCCAAACATGATGTATACGCCACCTCCTAAACCTGGACAAACAATCGTGCACCGCAGCAACAACGCTTCGAATTTCTGGGCAAGTCGAACACCAACCAGAAATAGAATCCACAAGGATTCGAGAGTCACACTCTATTTCGACACTGTCAAGGGCAAGATTCAGTGCAAGACGAACCCCCTCGAGGAGTCCCCAGGCTTCCGCTCTGAGGACTGAAGACGAACCCAACAACCTACAAAATCCTCCAACCCAACCTCCCGCAGCAACCCTCCGCACGCAGAGATCACCGGGTTAGTTTTTCTTGCTCCGTCACAGTTAAGCTTGACCCAACCAATTTGCGGTTTAGTCCAAGCCACAGTAACTTCATTTTGTTGTATAGATACTGATTCCACACCCAAAACAGTACCACTTGTTTCATAATCCTGAATAAAATTTTTAATTATTCTCATAGGATCATACGGCCTGATAAAATGAACATCATGGATGGCAGAACATCTCCACTTCCAAATCATCCACACTGTGATCGCCCAAATACTAGCCCAGGTAATGCCTTGATCAGTCGAAAAACCCTTGGTCAAGTTATTTTTAACCCAGTCTTCAAAATTAAAATTAAAGAACTCTACTAGTTGAGATGGTCTGACTAATTTTCTCCAAATGGCTTCAACAGCAGGATAATCTCGCAAAGCATGAAGGGAAGACTCCACAATTAAAGGGCAATCATGGCATGTTTCCAGACCACCCCACCATCGGCTCCCCTTTCTCTGGTAAGTAACTTATTGTGAGTAATCTTCCAGACAAACAATCTGACCCTTTCAGGGGCTTTAATCTTCCATATTGCCTGAAAAAGTGTGCTCCTTGGGAAACTTTGCACTCTGCTTATATATGCACTTTTAACTAAAAAAGCCCCACTACTTTGCATTTTCCATATAATCTGGTCATTCCCCACCCCATCACTAGGAGGAAGCTCAGCCATAATACTTGCCATTTGCTCGTTGAGAAGAATCCCTTCAAGTCCAGCAAGATCCCATTGTCCTCCCCTATTAACCCGGTCTCTAACACACTCTTGGAGAATCCTCATAGGCAAAGAAACAGTCAACCCTTCCCAAAGGACTCCTCCTTCAAAACACCAATCATCCAACCAGAATTTCACATCAAAACCATTCCCAACAACCCACTTCTAACCCTTCATCAAAGCATCCCAAAGGCCTCCAATTTACTTCCAAAGAATAGAGTCATTAGGTTTAACAACAATATCACGTCTCAAATCCCTTCCCCTTCCATATTTCCCTTCCAACACACGGCTGCAAAGGCTGTTAGGTTCAATTTTGACTTTCCAACCAATCTTTATGAGAAACACATCATTCATAGCATTCAATTTCTTGACTCCCAGCCCCCCACACTGTTTATCCCTACAAATGGTATCCCATCCCACAGAATGAACCTTCCTTACACCATTGACATGACCCCATATAAAATCCCGTTGTAGTTTTTCAATTTCCAACAAAATTTTTTTAGGAATACGAGTAGTTTGCATAGTGTAGTAAGGTATAGATGCAATTACAGATGTTGCCAAAGTTAATCTTCCTGCCATAGATAAGCAATTAGCTTTCCAACCTGCCAGCTTAGCTTTCACTCTGTTTACAAGCCTTCTAAAATCGCTGCTAGTTTGCCTCCCATGTACAAGTGGCATGCCCAAATAAACCCCCAAGTCTTCAGTTGGAGTGAACCCCGAAATAGACACAATCTGATTTCTCAATTCAGTTGTTGTTTTACTAGAAAAGAATATCCTTGATTTTTCACAACTAATTTTCTGACCTGTGAAATTACAGAACCGACGAAGGCAGCCCATCATACAATGAGTCTATTCATAAGATCTTGAATTTAAAATTTTATTTATGTAATGTTAAATTGTTTATCAACTAAATTAATTTTACATGATTTTTTTTAATTTGTGTGAGAAAAGTGGGAGGGGGAATTGTTTAAGTTTAATTTCTTGGCTCAAATAGAAATTATTAGTTTATAAATTATAAGTAAGACGAAAAATAAAATATGAAGAGAGAGAGAAGTTAATGAGAGAAAGTGGAAGAGAAGCTAGCTAGTCAATTTCACACACGCATGCGCAGTCACTGAGTCACATACATATATGTACCATAGTGTATAAAAAAAACATATATGTACCATAAACTAGATAATTATTTGCTGCGCACTGGTTTTCATAGATTGCGACCTTGTCCGCAATTAGTTGTATTCTGATCAGCACCACTTGTGTTGCATCTTAGTACTATCTTCTAAGTTTTTTCTTTTTTCTAAAGATTTTGTAAATCTAAGTTTTAATGTATATTTTTCTAAAGTGTAAAAAATTTGGATCTTTTTTTCTTTTTTAGTTACGTTGTTTAGAATTTTTTTTTCTTTTATATTGTTGTAATCTGTTATATGAAACATAAGGCTATATATACATTGTTAGATTTCTATCATATTTGATTTCTATAATATATTGCCTAAACTATTTTCTCATGAACGAAAGATTCATCTTCTTGACGAAAAAAGAAGAAGAAAAGATCAGCATCACTGTTGCATTACATGTAATCCACTGCTAATTTCTCTCTTGTTAAACTTGTTTACTAATTTATCCGTATTATCATTATTTTGTTTTACTGCTGCTCCTCTTTTTTATGTATATGATATGATTATTATGATTGTGATTATGGTCATCATTATGATCGCCACCATCTCTCGATCCACATTATATTCTTCACTTTCTTTCTACCTTACCTAGACCATTCTTATTTTTATTTTAAAAACATGCATGCAACCATATCCTCATATAAACTATATTAATATTTCTTAATCATTACGACATTACCCAATCTCGCGGTTGTACCAACATATGAATCCTATATAAAATACAGGCTGTCGTTGATTCCATGAATTATATATATATATATATGTGTGTGTTTGTATCATGAATAAAAATTCAAGGATTGAGATCGAAAATATTAAAAGAATGATGTTATTATTCAAGTCCTGCATAAGGTATATTAATGATAAAAATATTTTTTTGGTACTTAAATTCTACAAATTAATTTTTAATTTTGTCTTTAAAATTTGTTTATTATCAATATTATTCTAAAAAATTTATATTTTAATTGATTTTATCTTTTGTCTATCTTCATCTAATATTATTCTAAAACTTCATTGTGTTTTTTAATATGAGTTAGGATTTAATTTTTTTTTAATAATTTTACATTATATGTCATTAGTCATGTGAAGTCATCATCAACTTATCATATGAAATAAGAATAGGGGATAAAATCGACTCAATCTCAAATATAAATTTTAAGAACAAAATTGACAATAAATAAATGTTGAAGACAAACTTTAGAAGTAATATTAAATTTGGAGGTCAAAAAATATGTGTGTACCATTATTAATTGATCAACCTCTTAAACATGTGCAACATTCAAAACATATATAAGTTAGCTTAGGGATGATCATGGTAGGGTATGGATATGGTACTATGATATCCGGACCCGGACCTGGACCCAAAGTTTTTTAAAATTAATTTATTTGTTGTTAATATAAAACTTATATCTATCCAACTTTTTACATCTATAACTACTAAAAATAAAAAATAAATAAATCATAAATAAGAATGCATTAATAAAATATTTCAATATTTATAAAATATTTAATATTTTTTTCAAATAAAAGTGTTAAAGTATTATATTTTTATATATAAAAATTAATATTTATTATTATTAATGGGTATATGGGTAGAGTACCACTATACCCGGACCCATTAAGGTTGGATACGGGTATAGACCCATATTCATAGGGTAAATTTCAGAGTTCTCATTGAGTCTAGGTATTTTGATCATCCGTAAGTTAGCTATACAAAATTAGTTTTTTGGAAAGAGTGAAAAATTTACTTCTTACAATTTATTAAGGAAATACACAATAGTTAAATTTAGTACAATATAATAACATGATGTCTGAACTCTGAACTAATATATAAATTTTAAATGGTAAAGGTATTATCGGTGTCTGAACTAATAACATGATGTCTGAACTAATATATAAATTTCTTAATTAATTATATCTTTCGAAGTTATATTTGTCTCAATTGTACTCTGAGACCTAATAGCATCTAAATCATTAATGGAAAATCGTGATATGGTGAGTGATCGATCTTTTTCTCCTTTTCTATTTTGATGTCAATTGACCCCAAAGTCTAAGTATTTTGTATCAATTATACCTCAAAAATATTGATGTCAACATGACATCAACATTTATCATTAAAGATTTAGACGATGTTATACCTGATTGTCGGTATAATTGAGACAAATGTTATACCTCAAAAATATAATTGATATAAAAAGAATTGAAGGTATAATTAAGACTTATCTTATAATTTGGAGACATTAAAAGATAATTTTACCTTTTTAAATTAGCCGTTGGTGTTATGTTTAGTGTAAATTAATTTTATTCTATTTTTTTCATATTATAGAAGGAAGAAACTATTGTCGGCATGACATAAAATCACCTTCAATCCATACATTCTATGACTCTATCATCTCCATTTTAAATAAAGTTTTATTAATCTTTTATCCTTTTTAAACTATTGGCAAAATAATCATTTAAAAAAACTTTTTTTAAGGTATGTTTGGGAGCTTTAGGTATTAATTATTTTAATATTTTTAACTGTAATCTGCCCTATTTCAGCTATTATTGGCAGTAAAATAATCTTTAGTTCTAAATTACTAAATGTGGTATATTTCTTGTTTTAAATTTGAATGCGACGATTCTAAAGTCATGAGTTGTTTTTACTAGTCTTTTTTTCTATGTAATAAGAACCGTCAATAAACAATGTTAAATCAAGTCTAAAAAATGAGTCACTTATTTCAAAGTTAAACAAATAAAGTTGTTCACATATATTTCTTTCATTTTAAATCTAAATGCGACGAGTTTGGAAATAAGTGTTATTTTTAAGAAAAAATTTCTCTACTCAATTAAAACTGTCAATAAACGAAGTCAAATTACGACTTGAAAATGGGTTTTGACAGTTTTTATTTGAAAGTGAGTTTCCATAGTTTTTCATTTGAAAGTGAATTTACATAGTTTTAAAAAAACGCGAACAGACAAGTCGACCAAACAAAAATGTTAATCAACAATTAGTTAACTAACCATAAAGGGTCCAAAGTGCAAAAATGAAAGTTCAGAGGATTTTATGTAATAAAAGGTGGGACATGGTTGGTAATAAAAGGTATGTAATTGAATATGACCCATAGTGATAAAGATTTTGCGCTTGATATGGGGCATATCATGTGGTGCCAAGATATGTTGTGAGATATTTTGATTGTAAGAATGATTTCTAGTAATCTTTTGATTGATATGATAGATACATGTGTGATAGATATCCTGCCCCTGCTCCAGATAATCTCCTTCCTGATTCCTGCAAGGATAACTCCAATGGGGGTTTTAGTCCCCAGAAGAGCCTCCGATGGCTAAGTCAGAATTCCGGCAGAGTAACAGTAATATCTTAATCTAATCAACTTACCTTTCACTTTGCGGGTCTCCTATTTATAATGCGGGAAAGGGGAATTGCCCTGCCTAGGCCTGCGACCTAGTCCATTATCCTCCTAGGTTTGTTACGTAGGCCTGGGACTGTCAGCTCGTGTGTCTCCACTATGTTTGTGGTCCCCCTTTCCCAGGCTGCTCAGGTCATCTGCTCCTCCGACCGGTCTTCCTAGTATCCGAGCGATGGATCGCTTGGTCCTTAGCCCGTAGGATCTTTGGGCCTTGCTTTATTAAGGCCTATTGGGCCTTGCTATACTCTATGACCCTTTGGACCTTACTTTACCAAGGTCCATTGGGTCCTACTCTATCAATGTGCTTAATGAAAATTACTTCGGCCCGAACAAGTCTTGTTAAGTCTCTCTAATTAAGAGGGTGACTTATGGTGGTAGAAAAGTACATTGTGATTTAAAATATTTATTATACAATATCACTGTTAAAATCATGGTGATTAATGATGTTCGCCTAGATTTAGGTTATTTGAGACGAGCCTTGAGTGATCAATCTATAATATATCAATAAATAAAATTTTAAATGTAACTTTCGCTAAAAAACAAAAAAAAAACATTCTTTTCAAGAGAGTTTTATGCCGTTTTAAGATTTATTGGTGATAAACTAGAAAATGGGTTGCACTTACCTAGTTCACCGGATGTGAGCTGCTAGAGCAAAGGATCGATCAAGTACCTGCAAGAGCTTCACAGGGGGGCCCTGCAAAGAGTACTCCGACGCTCAAGTTAGTAAGAGAGATATGAGAGTAAGAGAGTTCTGAGATGCAAAGAGTAGCTCACCTTAAACTGTTGAGTTGAGCTCTATTTATAGAGCAGGGGGAGAGAGGTGGTCAGCGCGCGGGGCGGACCACGTAGCCAGACACGATCTCCACCAGCGGAGATGGTGGAGACCGAGATTTGCGGAGCAAGGCAATCGTGGGTGATTGCGTGTCGTCTCGCTTGGCGGGCGCCAGGAAACTGGAGATCGTGGGTGTGACGGAGATCGTGACCCACGATCTCCCTCAGCGAAGTTTGCGGGACAAGGCAGTCGTGGGTGACTGCGTGTTATTATGGAGGCGCGCCATGACCTTGGATGGATCACGACCGCCCCTAACTGTGCGGAGGGCACTTGATTGGCTCGAGTGCGCCTTGCAAGGTGTGGAGGGGAGAAGAGGCCCGGTTCGAGGGCCGTTTAGGCGTACGCCTAAATAGTGATGTATCAATTGGTTTAAACATATAATATTTTTTTTCTAAATTGTAAAATAAATAGGTGAGCCCCTCCCAAAAACAAAAGAAAACGAGAAAAAAAGAGTCTTGTATCTTGGTCTAATCTCGACTGTCAACATGTTACATGTTGGAATTGAACAAGACAGATGCTGAACTAAATTGCTTCAATGTCTAAACTCATTATTTAGATCGAAGTCGACATTTGTATGATTCAGGTGTCCGATATGCATGATTAGTGTCTATATATACATGAAACACTTAATTAACTTTTTCTTTGCAGATTTATCACAGCTTGACTCTTTTAATTTCTTAGAGGTTGTTACGATTTTATCGTGTCTTGACATTCTTGAACAATAACTAACCATTGTGATATAAATTTGAGTGTTAAACATCAATTTTCAAATACTCGTTTATTTTTTTAAGGATTATAAGAACGAAGATGCTCTGTTTTTTTTTTTTTTTTTTTT
>QANZ01034176.1:59841-75272 GCA_003254925.1 Chamaecrista fasciculata
CTTGTCCTGTCACGTGCTTTCAAGGATCCTTGCATTTAATGCCAATATCTTGGCATTAAATGCTTGAGTGTGGGAGGGGGAACCTGCCTGGGTTGCCTCTCCGCCGGGTATCCTTTATGTTCTTGATGTTAACTCCGAGGAGCCATTCCGAGGAGTGTATATCACTAGTCCCTCCGAAAGGTCCGAGGGGGAGTCCACGCCGTCGGCTTCCGAGGGGTGATTCTGATGAGTGTATATCAACACACATTTGTAAGCTAAGCAATCTATATTAGTCATCATCTAACTTTTAAGGTAAAATTAACTCAATGTTTAATTTTTTTTTTGGTTAAAACTTAATGTTTAATTGATATATAATATATGAGTTGTACTTATACAGTGGATTCGGTGCCACGATGGAAAGATCTCAATTAATGATGAATTAGGGCCATTTTGGTAGGTAATATATATATATAAAAAGCATGCAAAAACGCGACCCATGACTCATTATAGTAGTTGTTATTTAAGTCATCTCTTAATTACAAACTAAGCCTCCCAATTTAATTTGACTCATATATATATATATATACTAGGGGCTTTCTGTGCTCTAACGGGCACAGAAATATGAATGTAACATTTGATTTGATATTTGTAGTTATTCAATGACTAAATAGTATATTTTTATTATTCAAGGACTAAATCGTTAGAAGTATAAAAATTAAAAGACCAAATAATAAATTTTCACTTTCTTAAATCTCATCTATTACTTTCTCTCTCATTATCTATATGGTTAGCCAATTATCAAATTTCACATATTTATTTCTTATTTTTTTAATTTTTAATTTAATTATTTTTGATCAACCATAAAGCCCTTAACCATATAATATAGTATATATATATATCTTCTATGCATGTGTAAGTAATCCAATTAAGCCGCGTTTAAAATTTCTAACTAAACACAATTAATGGTTGTTGTTGCAAATACCAATAGAGTATGGGGTTATTGCTAATTGATTGTGTGGCCTAATTTCTGTTGGGAATTAATTAAGTTGGAATCAATCAAAATAAGTAAAAATGGAAGCAGCACTATATATATGCATAAAAGTGCTCATATATATGGTTTTCATTATTTATAAGATAAAGGTCTTACCAAAAGGCTTAAATTAATTATGCTAATCAAATCTTAACTTGAACTGCTTCTTACCAGTATTGGTACTAAAGCATATATAAAATAATGATTAAAATACAAATTCCTTTCGATCGAGAAATGATTTAATTTGTAAGAATGGAAATTTGTACTGATTCCCTTGGAAGTAAATGACGTGCAGAAATTGGCGGAAATGGGAATCTAGTCATTTCTTGTAATTTCCCTCTTAAACAAACCGAAGATGTTGAACCAAGCTGAAAAATTAAAGCTGCTTTCTAGTAATTAATTAATTTAGACCTATATAAGAGCATAGAGCTATCTATCTCATCTCATACTTTATAATTAGAAGGATTCTTTATTATTATTATCATTATTATTATTATTGTTATTACTTTCCTTTCACTATATTATATATTATATAGCTTAATTATTTAAGCACTAAACCACATTTTGACTTGATCTAAATTCAATTGGCCGGTTAGTGTGGGTCAAATCAACCAGAGAACCGGAGATTAATTAATTAATTAATTAATTAAGCCTATACCCCATCTACATAAAAAATATATATATTATCATCACAATAAAAATTAATATATTTAAAACAAAATAGTGGGCAATATATACTTCAAGCTAGTAGCTATGAATGCCTAGGATGGTCACTATCCCTAATTATGTTATGGGTAATAATTAATAATATTAATCAATCCCAGAATACATTAGTTTCCTTTTCCTTCTTATTTTAGTAAATCTTAGCAATACAATAAAATCTGTAAGGAGTTGGCTCATACCCTATAAAGTCATGAGTTCGAATTTCGTTGCTGATTTAATAACTTTGTTCATAGGTGATCTATAAGTACCTCTATATATATGCGCTCATAGAGTCATGAGGCATGTTCCGACCTTGGCCAGCCCCAAGACCCAACTCACCTAAACTTTTCTATTAAAACAAAATCTTAGCAATTATTAAAAATATAGTGTAGAAAGACCTAACTCACCCCAAAAAGATTCTGAAGCGGGGAGAGTTGCTCATTATATATATAGAGTTAGAAAATCATTTGATCAAGTAATGTGGGACTTCAACATGCCCTCCTCACACCTGACATAAAAGTGTGAAGCCACGAGTTATTCTTTAGGCAATCTACAATAAGACTCATCCATTCACACATGTCTAAACCTGGTAGCATCTAGAAAGACTTAATTCACCAAAAAAAAAAAACTTTCAATGGAGGAGGATTGCCTCATTATATATAGAGTTAAAAAGCAACTCAAATTAGTTAAAGATCTAATTAAAGAAGAACTAGGTAATATTAATACAATTAATTTCCTGATATTTATTCTGTTTGTCACAGTCATACCATCTTAGCTGTAATATTTCATCCTCGTTCAGATAAAACTCCCCACGAGATTCCTTTGAGTGCTGATTAAGATCCAATATTCTTGCTGATACGGTTGTACCTTTACGATAAACCAACAGATGATAACATAATTAAATCGGGATACATACATATAAAACACTAATCTCAGTGGATGTGCGTGTAATATACATATAATAAGCTAATATATTACTAGCAAATTGATTTTAATCGAGAAATTAACATTAATTGATGAGCCTTGCCTACTTGGCTTAATATTTTGCGCCGGCAGCACGTACCATCCAAACAGGCAAGATACCTATAAATTATCAATTAATTAGTGATTAATAATTACTCTAAGAGTTTAAACAATGGGGGGGTCTTAATCTAAGCTCCATTGATAATCACTTCCTACATTATTGAGATGATTAATTTATGTTAATTATTGAAAGCATAAACGAATTGACGCAGCCGATGACATCACTTTGAAATTAATTAATTAATTGAAGAACTAATTAAACATGCCGCGTATGAATGGTTTGGAATTGGACGTGGAACCTTTCTATTGTGAGAAGAGGCAATTTGACCCAACTTTTTTAACGTACCTGCAAATTTATATCGACACTACCTTTAAGGCTTTAACTTTTATTTGCAATCTACATTATATATTAATAGGCACCATAAACATAAAGTCACACACACATTATATACATAATTGTAATATATTTAATAAAGTTTAATTAATTTTAAACTTTAATCAATATATTTGAGCCTTGAGGTTTTCATATCTTGAATGACATTAATTATTAATTGTTTTGTTAAATATTAATATATAGCAAATACAAGAAAAATGTTTTTTTTTTGGGTATTCCGGTCAAAACAATTCGTATTGGTTTTAAAGTATAAAGCAAATTCTGTATTGATTTCTAAAATATTTTTTTGTTCTATTTTAATCCTTAAAGTTTTAAATTTGTTTCACCGCTAATCCTTAACATGATTTTGTATGATTTCTGCCGTTATTTTCGAGCAAGACAACTAACTGATGTGGACAATTTCTTTTTCGCACGCGTCCTACTAAGTAGGTTGATAAAAAGAAAAATAAATATTAACATCGTAATTTCATTATTTACTGAGTACTGTGAGGAAAACTAGATCGTGTCTACTATTCATAAAAAAACTCTCAATTCTTACTGAAATCTCACTCAAATAATCGCCCTCAAATGCTTTAAAAAAGAATTTTCGAAAATCCAAACTTGTAAGGAGGGAGGTGATAGAAGATTCCCTTACATTTGGTGATTCCGAAAAAGAAGTTCTGAAATTCCTTACATTTCTTCTATCACCTCCCTCCTCAAAAGTTTGGATTTTCAAAAATTCTTTTTTAAAGCATTTGAGGACGATTATTTGAGTGAAAATTGAAGTTTTTTTATGAGTTCTTGAGTTTCTCGGTGATTTCTGTACGTTTTTCGGTGAGTTTGGGGGCATTGTCAGGTGGGTTTTAAATTTTCTATGTTTTCAATTTTGGTCCCTCTGTCATTTGCTTTAATTTATGTTGTTTTTGCATTTCTATTCCATTTCATTAAGAATTCACGGATTAGGGAACAAGATTTAAGGTTTGAGAATCTTCAAGGATGCTCTTTCACTTTCATTTTGATAGTCAGGGACTTGAAGTTTTCAAGACTAAACTGTAATTTAAAATAGATGGAGGACTAATGGTGGGAGGTTTTCAAAACATATATGACCAAAACTGAGACAAAAAAAGTTATAAAACTGATTTGGGACTGAAGCAAAGTTACATGACTAAATTCGCACTTTGACCAAATTTCAAATACTACAACAAAATAAAAATTATTTTAACGACTAAATAAGAATAACTTGGGGGACCGATATAAAATCTTGACCATTCAAGATATATGTATAGAAAACAATTTATATATTATTCTTTATATGTTTGTCATCTCAATTGTTGTAATATATATTGTGTTCTTTAATTTCAATATTTTTTCATTTATATTATATCTTTTTTATGATTGAGTGTGTGAACTACTATTTTTATACTTTATCTCTACTATCATCGTTGATTGTTCAAAAAACAAAAATCTGTTACCCGTCTTATTTTTATTAAAATCCTTTAAAAAATGTAAATATTAATCCTATATAAATCTAATCAATTTATATATACACAAACTCTGGTTGAAGAAATGAGAGTATATGGAACCCTATTTAATATCTATGAAGTAATATTAAGTCAACAATTAATTATTAAATTTGTAAATCATGAATTTTCTTTTTTTGGAGCTAGAATACACGCACTCATGTTTATATAGTTAAGGACAACACATATTACACACTACTCTTCACCTTAATTTCAATTTATTTCCACTAATTTTCTTCCTCTCACGATCATACGCACAAAATGATATAAATACATTCACACACAATAACCCTGCAAAACTACACGTGTATGTGATTGACAATGTGACAAATAAGTAAGGAAATGAAGAAATGACAAAAGTTATTAATAATATTATTTTGGCAAATACGCCGCCCCCAAATTTTACAGTAATTGTCAGTTTCATCTTTAATATTTTTTTTTATTAATTTCATCTTTAATATTTCATATTTTGATCAATTTTTTTTTTATTTTAATCAAATATTAATAATAGAATTTATGTAGCTAATGACATTATTCACATATAATGTAAAATTGACAAAAAAAAATACTCAAATATTAACTTAAATTGAAAAGACAAGAGAAGTATGTCATTAATATATTGAAAGAAGTTAGTTAAAGAATAAAATTGACCAAAATGTAAAATATTAAAGACGAAATTGACTACAAAAAAAAATATTAAAGACAAAATTGATAATTGGTGTAAAATTTTGAAACCAAAATAAATTGTTTTTACTTATTATTTTTTATACTTCTCATAATCCATATTTATACGTACAGTTGGATTTAAAAAAATGAGAAAAACTACTCATGCAATAGTTGTAATGAAAATGATAATGGCAATATGTAGAAGATATTATTTGATGGAATTGAAAAAAAAAAAAAAAGGTCAAATCAGAGAGGGTGGGCTAGAAACATTGACATTGGCCACCCATGGTGTAACACTCGTTGATTAATAGGCAGAGAGACACACATGATAGGGATAAGGGACACTACAGTCTGTGAACCCATTTCATTTGGTCCCCCATTTCTATTTGCCCAAACTATATATATATATATATATATATTAGTTATAATTGAATATATATTATGGTTTAACATAACACCAGTCATTTTCATTTAAAAAAAAAAGTAAATTACACTCTGGTATTTTGTAGTTTGGTCATATTTCATTTTGGTATACTGTGGTTTAAAAAATGACACTTTGGTACCTTGTAGTATTCTCCATTAACACTTTGGTACCCTTTGGAGCTACTTTCTAATTTTAATCATAACAAATTTTACAAAAATTACATATTGACCCCCAATATTTTTAGAAAATTACAAATAGGTCCCTGGATACATATTATCTAGGGACTAAAATGAAAACTTAAAAAAAATTGGGGTCAATATATAATTTTTGCAAAATTTGTTATGGTTAAAGTTACAAAATAACTTTAAAAGGTACTAAAGTGTTAATGGAGAATACCACAGGGTATCAAAGTGTCATTTTTTAAACCACACGATACCAGAGTGAAATATGACCAGATCACAAGATACCAAAGTGTAATTTACCCTAAAAAATAAGATGAAGATAAAAGCATTTCTAGTAGAAAGTTTTAGGTGTATCTCGATTTTTTTATTATAGACAATTATATTTTATGATTTTTATATTTGATTCAAAGAACATGAAAGTTTGTACTCCCCATTAGGGAATTCATTGGGTGAGTTAGGATGGGTTGGTCGAATGGGGTATTAAAGGAGCAGGTTGATTTTTTCAATCCGAACCCAATCGCCAATCCACATAACTCAATGATCTCGTGTTGAGTAGTTGAGTTCGGTCAAGTTGAGTTGGGTAAAAAATAATTTTAAAAAATTATAAAATTAAATGGGTAAATTACATAAAAAGGCCATGTGGTTTGACCCAATTTCAAATAGGGTCCATGTGGTTTAAAAAGTTTTAAATTGGGGCATGTGGTTTGCTCCGTTAACAAAAAGGGTCCCGAGGTTCGAAAATCTTGACTAAAATACTATTTTAAGACCATAACTATTAATTTTTATGCGTTTGACTCCCTATTTGTGAGAAATGACTTTGACGTAAAAAAAAAAAAGAAAAGTTTCCTGGAAATGAATGAAATTTCACCCAAATTTTCTAGTTGCTCTAAAGTTTAATCTCCCGAATGCTCATCGTCGAACTAGCGATCTATCTCCTCTTCGTCTTTGTCGTCGTCACCAAGCGATTGCGGCGTCATCGGCGAGGCACGGCTTTTTTCCGACGAAGTAGGGCTTTGTTTCTTGATTGGGGCCCTAATTCCGTTGTCACCCAAATTTTTTCCATTCCACACAAATCACAAAGATACCCAGAAAAACAAAAAACAAAACAAAAGAAAATCNACAAAAAAAAAACAAAAGAAAATCCAATCAAACCTTTCTTTCTTTCTTTCTTTCTTCCATTCTCAAATCTTCCCTCTCATCAAAGACCCTTTTCTCTTATACGCTTCAATCTCATTCCGATTCTTGAAAATTCTCCAGAAATTTCTATTCTGTTGGATTCTTCGTTCGACATGGGGTTTTTGAAAAAAGTCCCAAACGAAATCGGAATCGGAAGCCAAAAAGTGGGTAAACGCCGTCGTCACCAAGCGGAATCTCTGTTCGCTCTCTGAAGCCTATAAACACCAAGGCGGCGAGAGGAGAAGAGAACGACGGCAATGACGACGCTTGCTCGACGACGCCCACGGCGAAGGAGGCCAAACAAGCTGCCGTGTCCTCCGGCGCCGAGGAAGCCCCGACCGTCACGGCGTCACAACAACAACTTTAACGGCGTTAGGGAATTCTTCACGCCTCCTGGTTTGGACGAGGAATTGCTTGGTGACGACGACGAAGACTATGAGGAGATAGATCGCTAGTTCGACGATGAGCATCCTAGAGATTAAACTTTAAAGAGTAACTAGAAAATTTAGGTGAAATTTCATTCATCTCCAAGAAACTTTTCTTTTTTTTACGTCAAAGTCCTTCTCTCACAAATAGGGAGTCAAACGCATAAAAATTAATAGTTATGGTCTTAAAATAGTATTTTAGCCAAGATTTTCGAATCTCGGGACCCTTTTTGTTAACGGAGCAAACCACAAGCCCCAATTTAAAACTTTTTAAACCACATGGACCCTATCTGAAATTAGGTCAAACCACAGGGCCCTTCTATGTAATTTACCCAAATTAAATTGATAAAAATATATAAATATTTATTCTACCTAATATATAGTGTATAATTTTTACTTAATTATTTTATAATGTATAACTTATCACACATTATTTTTTTAAATTAATTTTTGCTATATATTATTGTGTAAATAATTCTTACACTAAAAGTTTGATGTTATTTGTAATTAAATTAAATATTATTGTATTTTAACTTTATAAATAATAAAAATATTTTGATGAACAAATAATACATATTATTATCCACTTTTATTATTTTATATAGATCAGTTTTCATATATTAAAAAGTTTAATATAAAAAGAATAATTCGGTCGGATTCGTGTTGAGACAATTTAACCCGTTCAATCTAATAAAATTAACTTTTTCTTAAAATTGAAATCATCTTAACTCGTTTGAGAAATCCGACCCGACTAACCCCAATAAAAAATATCGAATTAGTTAAGTTAGATATGATTTTGCACACTTTATTTCCCACGTGGAGAAAATTCAAAACCATGGTAATCCTATAAAAGATTTTAGTATGCATGAAAGTAGAGTTCCTTCTATGATGATTTGGTAGAAGTCAACTATGTTGTATTTATATAATTAATTGGAAAATGATATGCAGGGGTTCGAACCTACAATCGGAACACTCTCCTCACATTTTTAAATTTTTTAATATTAGGTTTCTTAAAAAATAGATTATTTTTAAAAAATTAAGAGAGTACAAAAACTCAAGATATTACAAACACATAATACTTTGTTTGGTTTTTGTATCCTTACCCAGTTACCCTCATTAATTTCTAAATTCAGAAAAATATACTCTATGATTGTAATATATATCTTTGTTCAAAAAAAATAATTGTAATATATATCGATCCCCCACTATGAGCCCGTAATACTTTAGATTTTTTTTTTGGCCTGAAGCCCGTAATACTTAGATCGGTTATGCACAATGTGATATTATATATATATAAAGTTTAATTATTAATTTTTTTTAAAATAATAGAAAATATTTTTTTGGCCGAAATAGAATATTAAAATATAATATTTATATATATAATAATAATAATAAAAGATTACTAACAAAATTTAGGAAATATACAAAATAGTTAATTAATTTTCTCAACTTCTTAATTTTTTTATCAGATTGTTTATGAAGTCAATTAACCAAATAATGAATTAATTCACCAATGTTTTAAACTAAATAATCGATTTAAGTAACCCAGTTTTTTTAAAACATTATTTTTCTTGGCCAATACATATTTTTAAAAACTCACATTCACGGTAAAATCACTGGAAGAGAAATGACATAAAGAATGGGTAAGGCAATAATTGAAGAGATCTACATATATACATAAACTGGTCGGTGTGTGGCTGAGATCCTCCTATAAAAAAACTTGAATTTCACGTTTATTATGCGCTTCAATTTTCCGTTTTTCTGAAAGAAAAACTTATCAACTGTGACCTAAAAACTTGTAAAATTGCAGAGGATCTATTGTACTGATGAATGAAAAAAAAAGTTTTGATAAAATTTGTAATTTTGTGTTTTTTTAGTTGAAAGAAAAAAGGTGAATTGGATCATGAAAGTTCACCAATATGAGTACTTATAAAGGTACTTATAAATTAAGTCCTTACATTGACCTTGGGAATAGAACTCACCATTTTGTGGCTTGTTAATTTCTTTACAAACTGGACCAGTCTTTAAAGGTGTTCAATGGGTCGAACTAACCCGCCAAAACCAACATAACCCATTAATTTGAGTTAAAAAATTTGAGACTTGTGGTCTCTCAAAAAATTTGGTCCATTTATATTTTGGTCTATAAGTTTTAAGATTTTAAGCCTGTTCAACCCAATCAAATTCGTTGGCCTACAAAAATATAAAATAAAAAAAATTAATTTTTTAATTAAGTAAAATTATATTTTAGTCTCTTAAAAAAATTGGTCCATTCATAATTGATAAACTGGAAAATGACTGGCACTTACCTAGTTCACCGGAGAGGGCTGCAAGAGCCAAGACTTGAGCAAAGACCTGCAAAAGCTTCACAGGGGGGCCCTGCGAAGTGTACTCCGACGCTCAAGTTAGTACGAGAATAATCAGAGAGTAAGAGAGTTTATGAGTGTAAGAAGTAGCTCCCCTTGAACTGGTGAGATGGGCTCTATTTATAGAGCAGGGAGGAGAGAGGTGGTCAGCGCGCGGGGCGGACCACGTAGTTGGACACGATCTCCACCAGCGAAGATGGTGGAGACCGATATTTGCGGAACAAGGCAATCGTGGGTGATTGCGTGTTGTGTCTGTAGGCGGGCGCCTAGAGACTGGAGATCGTGGGTGAGCTGGTTCGCAGCCCACGATCTCTCGTAACGTGGATTGCGGAGCGAGGTAGTCGTGGCGCCTGTTAAGCTGGAGGCGGGCGCCCATGAAGGGGGGGCGCCCTTAACTGTGCGGAGCGAGGTAGTCGGGCGCCCATTCCTGGGTGGAGGGGGGCGCCCCTAACTGTGCGGAGGGCACTTGATTGGTTCGAGCGCGCTTTGCAGGGTGTGAAGGGGGGAAGAGGCCCGGTGCGAGGGCCGTTTAGGCGTACGCCCAAATAGTGATGTATCAATAATTTTTTGTTTTCAATTTAGTATTTCAAAAACATATTGTGAAGAACCAAATTGAAGGAAAAAAATTTAAGAGGGACTAAATTGAAAAAAATAGTATAAGCCAACTCGTGAACCCAAACTTACGAGCTATTGTTTAGTTTGAGTTAACTCAAATTGTTTTATTTATTCCAACTCAACCCGCTAAATAAAATAATGAGCTCAAACCAACTCCCCTAAATCCAACCCATTAACACCCCTACCAATCTTTGTTAATTGTAACTTTGTATTATTGTATTCCACAATAGAGAGTATCGTGGATCTAATTGTTTTACAATTAAGATAAAGATTGATTCTTGTTTGAACTAAACATATCATGCAACAAAAATAAAATTTTAACAAGAATATAATGATTTCAACAAAGCTTAAATCTAAAATCTTATATATAAAATTAAAGTACTCTAAATTAGTAATTAGATGTGTTGATCCACTCAAATCTATTTGCATGACCTAGAATGTGGTGTGATGTGGTGTGAGGGCTACTGGGCATAATGGGCGTGGTGTGAGCATCATGTTGATGGGTTAATTTGGATTGATATGTGAAGAAAATTGAAATAGAGAGAAAGCATATCTTGGTAGGGATTTTGGTGGACTCACATCAACAATAATAATGAGAATCCTATGCCTTTAATCTCTCTCTCTTTCTTCTTTCTTCTTTCTTCTTTCTTCTTTTCTTTTATTGCAGGAAAACAAACAGATAAGCATTCTCAGTAGTAGATCATATGTCAAAGTCTCATTGATAAGTTCTTTGAATGACAAGATATATAAAAATCGATTTTATTTATTTCTAAGGGTTCATTTCATGGTCACCCTTTCCCTTCACTACGTACTGGACCCCCATTCCAACACACTCTGCAAATATCAGAGAGAAAAAAAAAAAACAGGTAAGGAATCCTTCAATTCCTGCATCAGGTGGGTGAATTTTGTCTGAAAATAATGTGAATGATGTGGAAAACTCGATTTTTTTTTCTTAATATATATATATATATATATTAATTTATGTTATTATCTTTTTTCTAAAAAAATGATTTATTATAGTTGTTATTTTTGTTACTGGTTAGTTACAATTATTTACTCTTTTTTATAGAATAAATTAACAATTTAGTTTATGAAAGATTATTGAATTAATAATTCAGTATTTGAAAAATTAAAATACAAATTTATTTTTGAAAAGATTAAAATAATATATTTATTAGTTTTTTTATATAAACTAAATAATATATCATTTTAATCTTTCAAAGAATTAAATTGTATATTTCAATGTTTTAGAGATCAAGTTGTTAGTTCGATAATCTTTCAAGAGTCAGATTATTAATTTACTCCTTTATTATATATTCATAAATCATAAATGTCCTGTCCATTATTAATCAATCCACTAATAAACTAACAATGCAGCAAAAACTATAGTTCAATTGCACATTTACGAGTTAAGGTTCCCTGTATCTTTGAAGAACTTAAGAAGATGAAAATTAGGTATAATGAAAGGGATTCCTATGTTCTAAAGTAATGAATTTAAGATTGAATATATGACATATATAAAAAGTGTCTATCACTTATTAAAGATAAATACTAGGCTAAAGTACAATTGAGGTAAATGTTAGTTATACCTTCAAACGTTTATGTGGCCAATTGTACCCTTAAAATTTGATATTAGACTCAATTGTACCTCAAATGTCTAAATCGATAACGAAAAATACTAATTCAAGAAAAAAAGATAACATAAAATACTGACATCACGCTGATGTCAATATTTTTTAGGGTTCGATTAACAAAAAATGTGAAAAATTCAAGAGTACAATTGACATGAATGTGAAAATTTTAAGGTACAATTGACATCAAAATAAAGTAGAAAAAAAATCACTAGCTATGTCACCTTGATGATGCCAGTATTTTTTGTTAACAATTTAGACGACATTAGACCTTAGGGTATAATTGAATTAAATGTAAAAATTTAGAGGTATAATTGACTAAAAAACATTGAAGGTACAATTGACATTTATATCATAATTTGATAATAACATAGATAGTTTAATTTTACCTAAATGCTTGATGGAATGATTAGTTAGAATGTTTTGATTAGCTAACACTTAGCACTTCATCATGTCAATTTTACTGAGATAATGTTTAGGTAAAAAGCCATTTTCATATCAATTAATTACTCTTTAAATTATGTTGCTTACAAATATATATACACATAAATAATATATTTTTCATCAAAACAATTCAAAAATATATATTTTTTTTTTAGAGTTTTAATGAGAAAATGAATAGAGAGATATATAAATGAATCTATTTCAGATGTCCCAAATTGGGGTGCCTAAAAAATGAGCTTTTGGATTGATAATGAGGGCTTTTAAGTCCCTCTTTATCCATTCTACTTCATCTTCATTAAAACATTCAAATACAAATTTTATGTATTTTGTCCATTCTACTACATTCTATTCTCGGCCCAGAACACACCCTAAATAATAAAAAAAAAGTCTACAACTGCAATATGAAAAAATAGAGATGAATATTATAGTAATTTAACGATAAGTCTAAGTCTAACTTCTCGATAATTCAAACAAGCATCGGGTTATAAAATAATATATATGTCTATAGACATATAATAATGTTGAAGATCGAGCAGAGGAAGATCCGAAATATTGTTGTTTATTAGAGGATTCATGCATTATTTTACAGTCACATTTCTCTGGAGAAATTTTATCAAGGTTACGTGTAAAGACTACAGTCAATAGAAGACCTTTTTACTCCTTTTTAATTAAGTAATCAAGAAGTTACCTACTTACCATTTTTTTATAATTAATGAAGCACGTCCTAATCCTAGTCCACACGTGCGAGAAAATTTATTAATTAAAGAGAATTCGATAATTATACAGAAGTTTCCTAGCTTAGTAACCATATGAAGAGTAAGCTACATGTAGAAAAATGGGGGTGGATCCTCTCCTGTTCAATTTCTCTACCTTTCTCTTCTTTTTAATTAATCCAAACTATTAAATTTATCCAATGGTTTAAAGCAAAGCCACATCACTCCTTTACATTAAACTCACCGTTTCATTCAAAAAAAAAAATCAAACTTCTCTATTATAGTATTGCTCACGAAAGGGAGAGGAAGCGTTTTGGCAATTATTTTCCCGCCTTCTTCATATTTCTTCATATTGTATCTTTGTAATTCAGCACTCTGCTTTCTTTTCTCTTTCTCACATTATTAAAGTCCAATACTTAAGTTTATTTATTTATTTATTCAGGATCTTAATCAAGGGTTGAACTTTCATGATCTCCTTCAAGGACTGAACTTTATTGGAGAATCAAACAGTGGTAGTCACAAGCTATGATGGATATTTTTGCTATTTCATTTACTTGGAGATGTTTTTTTTGTATGATTTCTTGTGCTTTTGAAAAGTAAAGGAGACAAGTGAGAAAGAATAGACAATCTGATGAACAAACCATCTTTACTTTATTGATAATCATATCTCATGTACAATTAGTTTAGTCAATATCTACCTTCTTCTTTTTTTGGCCAGAACTATCTACCTCTTTATTTACATCAAGAATATATAAAAAAACAAAACTATATCTATGTTCACATCCCTAATTCTTTAGCTCCTTCTTGTATATGTTCAAGTCTTGCAAATTAAGCATATTCATGTTATTTCTTGTGCATCTAGAGCATTCGAACTTGAACTTGAGAATACATCATTCTTTACTCTTTCATCTTTGGAAATTGTTACCAATTGCATTCCCCCTGCATAATTATATGCTGCATTTCAATGAGCAAACCAAACAGCACAAGATTTAATTATTGCAAGAGTGACAATATATATATATACACACACACTATATTATATAGCAGACTATACAACAACATGAATATTTATATAGATGCTTATATAACAGACCATTCTGAACTCCACTCTCTAAAAGTAGCTAGATTCTGATGAAAGAAAATTAGGAAACCAAATGAAATTTATCTTCCATTGGTTTGAGTTTGTTAACTTACCCAAACCCAGGTCACTACATTAACTCATTCCATTTCATCTTATGCCAAAAGGTAACCTCAAACTAAACCCATGCATACTATTAAATTTACAAATGTATTATATTATCAAGTTTGTATTATCATTAGAGTGCAGAGAAGTGTATTATATAAATCAAATAAGACTTCCTCAAATTTTTATCAAGGGTAGAAGATCCAAGATCAGTGTGATGATTGGTCAGAGTGACTGAGCCTTCACCTCTGGTTTGGATAAGTCATAGTATCATGCTAAAAATGGAACAAGTGAACCATGGTAGGACAATGAATCAAGGTCATAATTCATAATTAATAAGTTTACTTGAACCATATCTTTCACCATCAATAGATACTACTGAGCCTAAAATGCAGAATTCAGAAGTGCCACTTCATTTCTACACCAGTGCAGAATTCAGAATCATATATATTTCTACTAAGCCTATCAAATTTAAACATCAGAAAAAGAGTAAAAACGAAATAGTCCAAACACCAAATTCGCTCAGGCCTTTTTAATATTTCGAACTAGTCACCATGGATAATAAAGTCAGCATCTGTGCAACACTCACTTCATATGTCAATATCATACAAGGCAAAGGAGGAAATTTTCTCTCTATACTTTAGCCATGGAGGTGTCAATGCTCCGATTCCAGTTTTGCAGATCTACAAATTGGAGTACAGAAACTCAATTCACATCGATTTACCAAAAAAAGTGGGAGAAAATGAGATTTAAAAGGCACGTACTCATGCTCATACTCATGCATTTTGCACGTCTTCGTTCTTCTTTCTTTCTTTCTTTTTGATGAAACACATCTTCGTTCTTGACGAGCTTGAGTTAATGCATTTAATGAAATAAAACAAGTCAATTAAAAATTTCATTATAAATCACGAGGAAAACTTGAAGGTTGTTTTTTTAAAAAAATATGGGCCATATATAGCCCAATATTTGTCTACAAACTCAA